>JAVJIF010006877.1:0-62500 GCA_038442645.1 Agave tequilana
AAAAAAGATTTTAAATCTCTAAAAAGTAGAATTCCTTATTAATAAATACTCCAAAAGTTTTAACTCCAGAACTTTTAGGGTCAAAATCTCAACTTTTTATAAGTATATAAGCCTTATAAGCAACACCATGGACTTTTTTGAGATTTAAAGAAAAATCTAAATTTCTTCTCTCCTTTTAGTATTCCAAAAGATCCTTGCTCTTAAAATTTTCACTATTCTAACTTGTCCTTTCAGTTGCAAATTTCATTAATTCTGTCAAAATTCTATGCTTTCAAAAGTTTTAAAAATGCTTTTTTTCTACATTCCGACTTTTTAGATCAAATTCCACTTCTTCCATTTAAAAACACAAAAATCCCAATTTTATCTACTATGTTCTTGTTACATACTTCACAAAAGAAATTCTAATAAAAATCGAAAAATTTGTTTCTTCCTCCTCAGAAATTCTAATATAATTATTGTGGCGCAGGATAATATATTAGGCTGGTTCTGAATTGCCAATTCCAGCACCCAGCTAACATTGGCAACTTTTCAAACTGGGTCCAAGTTGTAGTGTTTCGTGGCAACTCCTTTCAACCCAACTCTTAATTGTTTTTCACCTATTTGGCAAGAATTAGCAAGAATTGCAGCTAATTCTTGTTGCCAAAGATGGCCTTAGAGCCTGTTTGATTGTAAGTTTTACAGTATTTGGTTGGTAATGTAAAGTAGTAAGTGAAAAAAGTGTATTGTGTTTTATGGTGTTTGTCAGTCGTAAGTGAAAAATTAACCACAAAATTAACTGTTTGGTGACTAAATAAATTAAATAATTAAAAAAAAATAAATTAAATAATTAAATTTAAATTTAAGCAAGAATAATAAATATAATTAAAATATTAAAAATTAAAAAAATTAAAAAGATATTAAATAGTAAATAACTAAAAAAATTAATATTAAATAAATATAAATAAATAAATTAAATTTATTAAATAATTAAAAATAAAAACTGTTAAAAAATAAAAATAAGAATAAAAATAAATTAATTAAAAATATAATATATTAAATAAAAAAAAAAAAATTTAAAACTTAGTAAATACTAAAAATTAAATATATTAAATATTAGAAAAATAAAAATATCTAATAATCAAAACTTATTAAATTTATATTAAATATTACTAATCTATAAATAAAGTAAGAATTAAAATTAAGTGAAATATATTGCATTGATATAGTAATAAAAAAAATTAATCTAGTATTAAAAAGATTCTAATATTAAAAATTATTGAATTATTAATAAAACTTTAATCCAATAATTATATGTAATCTAATAATTTAAAAAGAATTTTTTATAATATAAAAAGATTAATCTAATAATAAAAATGTTAATCTAATTACAATTAATTGTCAGCAATACAAATTTGCATGGCCACAAAATTAATTGTTTGTGCTGCAAGTGGGTTGTAAGTGAGATTTATATAACTACAAAATTAACTGTTTGTGTTGCAAGTGGATCATAATTGGGATGCAAATGCAATTGCGACTTACGCGGTGAAACAAGTATGACCGTAAGTACGGCACTTGCGATTACGACCTTTTTTACGACAAAGATTACACCCCCTTAGAGAAGCATTTACGAACCTTATGTTAATTACAATCTTAGCTCTCTCTCTCTCTCTCTCTCTCTCTCTCTCTCTCTCTCTCTATATATATTATATATATATATATATATAATATATATAATACACACACACACACACACACACACAGGGTTAGACAACAAAATTTTCATTTATTTTTGGGTCAAATTCTTAACGGTTTGTTTTCTTGCTCCGACATCCAAATATAAGATCCGCTCCGTTAAAGTTAATTTACATTATTTGAAGTCTGTAAAAACCAAAAATCATGTCATTTGAATACTTTTTTCTTATCCATCAAGTGGGCACAAAATGGACGGCCGAAAGTAGTGAGTTTTTTAGTCTAACAGTGTATAGTATTTAAAATCTAACAAAAATTAGTTTGTGAGGATTTTTAAGTGTTTAGATCATAATAAAATGGTCGGATCGAGAATTTATATGTCTAAAGACGTAAATCTAAGCAAAATTCTATTTTCGATCGTCCGTTTTGCGCCTACTTGATGGATAAGAAAAAAACATTTAAATGATATTATTTTTTATTTTTAGAGACTTCAAATAATGTAAATCAACTTCAACAGAGGATCTGTTTGGTTGTCGTAATTGACCGTAATTCGTAAGTCGTAATTAATAAAGTCTTTTACAGTTGTAAATGAGTTACATTCATGTAAGTTTTATGGTGTTTGGTTGGTAATATAAAGTTATAAGTGGGAAAGTGTATTATATTTTATGGTGTTTGGTTGTCGTAATGTGTAAGTCGTAAGTGAAAAGTTGACCACAAAATTAACTATTTAGTGATTTAAAAAGTTTTAATATTGCAAATAAATATTAAAATGGTAAACATAATTTTTTTAATATAAACATAAAAATAATATAAATTTGCATGACTACAAAATTAATTATAACTGTGCTGTAAGTGAGTGGTAATTGGGTTGCAAGTGAGTGATAGTTGAGTTGCATAAATCTTTTACGAATAACGGTCCAAACAAACGTCATAGTTGTAACTGGGTTGTAAGTCATTTACAAATTACGGACTTTTACGCCTTTTATGACGAAACAAACAGCCCCGGAGTGGATCTTGCATGGATGCCGCAATATGGGATTTGAACAGTTTAGAGTTGGACCCAAAAATAAACATTTATTTTGTATTCCAACTCATATATATATATATATATATATATATATATATATATATATATATATATATATATATATATATATATATATATATATATAAAGTATCTGTACCTCAGCCGCTAGTTGAGAGAACTCTCTTAGTTGGTACTGCGACCTTGATCGCAGTCTTAAAATTTCAGATATTCTCAGTATAATTAGGACTGCGACCATGATGGCAGTCTTCACAAAAAACTGCGATCATGGTCGTAGTCTTCACAAAAACACCGCCATCATGGTAGCAGTCCTCACAAAAAAATACTGCGACCATGGTAGCGATGCACTCAAGATTTGTGGCTGAGATTCAGCCACGTCGCTGCTAGCTGAGAGAGTCTCTCAGCTGGCGGCTGAGGTACATTTTCCTATATATATGTGTGTGTATGTGTATATGCACTCTGTGTATGTGTGTGTGTAGAGAGAGACAGGAGAGAGAGAGAGAGAGAAATGTATCTCAGCTGGTAGTGACGTGACTGAATCTTAACTACAGATTCTAATTGCAACGCTACCTTAGTCGCAGTGTTTTTGTGAAGAGTGCTATCATGGTCGCAGTCTTTTTGTGAGGATTGCGACCATGATCGTAGTGTTTTGTGAGGACTGCGACCATTGTCACAGTGTTTTTGTGAGGACTGCTACCATGATCGTAGAGCTAATTAGACGGAAAACATTTGAATTTTTTTTGACGGCGACTAGGTATCAGTGGACTGTGATCAGGTTGCATTGTCAACTGAGAGAGTTCTCTCAACTGGCGACTGAGGACATATACCTCATATACATATACATATATATATATATATATATATATATATTATATATATATATATATATATATGGGGTTACTGTACCTCAGCCGACAGCTGAGAGAGTTTCTCAGCCCGCGGTGACGTGGCTGAATATATGCCACAGATCGGCCGCAGAGTGTAGGCGCAAAAAAAAAACAAAAAAAATCCCGCCTAAATATTCGTGAATCAAAATGACAAAAATACCCTTTTTTTACTTCTAAACTGCCATAAACTCATCCACAAACAAAATTTACCTAAAATAATTTTTAGTTGAATATATCTACAGTTATAAAATTCGTAATTCTACTACATCGAAAATATAATAGAAAAAAATTTGGATCAACATAATGTGAAATAAACAGAAGCATTGAAAAGTAAAAAAAACATGTTTGAAAACATAAAAAAATGATATCCTTCAGCACTCTGATGACAGAAGCTATCTTTTTTCACATGCCTTCTGTAACAGAATTCTTACCGTTTTACAAATTTCGCGATCATAGTCGCACTCATAGTATAATATAACTTTCAATCATTGCGACTATAGTCGCAGACTTAATACAAAATAACTTTCAATTTTAATGACGACTGCGACACTAGTCGCAGTCATAGTATAACAAAAATTTTTTATATCAAGTATGCGACCATAATCGCATTTCTTATTCACATAAAAAAACAGACGAAAATATGTTATCGTACAGCACTGCGACCTCCTTCAGCACTGCGACCAAAGTCGCAATCTTATAAAAAGATTTTTTATAATTTTACAAGGTAGTTTAGCCATGCGACCCTGAGATCAGTTCGCATATATCACATCTTATAAAAATACAATATTAATTACACTGAATTTAATGAAGTAATTAATAATCTATCTACCGTGATACAACAACAGTCTAGAAAAAAGAGATGCACTAATGTTATCACGATAAAGGAAAGATGTGCACTATACGTAATCTAAAGATATAGACAAAATATTCTATAATAAGTTTATTTGTACTTCACATAGTAAACCTCTGGAAAAAAGGAACTCTTCGGATTCTTCAGCCATAACTCTTCAATTAAATATTTAATTTTTTTTACCAATTCTAACCATACTCAACCATCACCTATAACATTATTATTACTATTCATGTTCTTTCACATTATTGACCTTTATATAGTGCTTGTAACTATATATTATCTCATATCTAAAAACTATATTTTTTGCTCTTCCTTTTCAATTTGATTTCAAAAACTTCCAGAAAAACAATTCATTCTTGAATCATGTCTTCCCATCTTCTTCCTCTGAACACTCAGAATTCAACTTCAATCAATCCCCCACCGGTCCTCTTTCTTCAGGGTATTCTAGTGAATCTGATAGCAGTCTGGACTTCACTCCTTTTGACTATCTCACTACATCAAATAATATTTTAACTGATCCTCTTATTCATGAGGATGATGAAGTTTTCATGTGGGTTAGTGAGGAGGACATTATTCCTCTGCCATTTGACAGAGACATGCTTGATGAAAGCATGTCCTCTGATGCTATGGCTCGCTTTCTCGCAACGGATCGGACGAAGAGCTTGATAGAGACGATCCATTATGGGAGTTTATCGATGAACCATAAAAACCTCAACAACAGGAAGATGATGAGTAAATAAGTGATGAACAGGAAGACCAGGAGAATGAAGATGACAAATCTGCTTATGATGGTGATAATGACGAGGATTAGGATTTCCTGATCTTCTGATATTCAACGTTATTTTGTCTTCTCTTAAAAGCTTTTAATGCTCTTTTTTTGTAAGGTCTCTTTCTCACCATATTATGTTATAAATAAAATTTACTTCTATCTATAAAATAATCTTTCACATTTTTAAAATACATATAAATTATACCGTATAGGTATTAATTCTGCATCTTATCTGCGATAATGATCGCAGTACTCATATAATAATTACATATGAAACTGCGACCACGGTCGCTGTCCAGTCATAAACAGTTTGATCGTTTTGCATTCAATAAAGTTATAAACAGCTACCATGGTCGCAGTCCAAAAATAAATTATATAAACAAATAATACTGCGAACATCATCGCAAATCCTCTCAAATCAGTATATTTCACTGTATATCACAAATTAGAAAATTGCGACTGTTGTTCTTAAACACTGCGATCATAGTCGCAGTCCTACTTCGCATGCAATAAGTTACAGTGAACATCAAACATATAAAAACGTACGTAAACTGCGACTATAGTATCAGTTCTTAGACACCGTTATTACATTTAACTTAACAAAAAAATCATCCAAAAAAATGCTCTCGTTAGTACTGCGACCATAGTCGCAGTCCTTGATCGCATGCTATATGTAAAAACCAATTTAATAATTCATAGGCGGATCAGACAACAGTCACAATGAAGAACAAAATATATAAAAAAAAATACGTAAACTGCGATAATACTATCAGTTATTAGTCACCGTTATTACATTTAACTAAACAAAAAAAACGTCCACGACTTGGTCTCGTTAAGCACTATGATCATAGTCGCAGTCCTTGTCCGAATTCAATATGTAAAAAAATAATAATAATTTATACATTACATGCGAAAAAAATGTAAACTGTGACTATATTAAAAAATCATTAAATTTCAAATCAGATAACAAAAAATAATAAAGAAGCATTCAAATTAGCTTCATGATTTGATAAAAATAATGTCGGCAGTTTGATCGCAGTTAAAAAAGATAATTGTGACAAAAATTGAGTAACGTCAGAATATATAAAAATATAATAAACTATACAGATCCACTGTCTTTTACCGCAGGGGTGTTTAGTAATTTTAACTATTTCGATAGGCGGGGCGTCCTTTCTAGTGTGGCTAATAATGTGCCACGTCACCGCAGGCTGAGAGGGTCTCTCAGCCATCGGCTGATATACATTTCTCTCTCTCTCTCTCTCTCTCTCTCTATATATATATATATATATATATATATATATATATATATATATATGGGGTTGCTGTACCTCAGCGATGGCTGAGAGAGTTTCTCAGCTGGCGGTGAGGTGGCGGAATATATGCCACATATCGGTCGCAGAGTGTAGGCGCCAAAATAATAAAAAAATCCCGCCTAAAGAATCGTGAATCAAATTGACGAAAATACCCCTTTTTTACTTCTAAACTAGCTAAAACTTATCCACAACCAAAATTTAACTAAATGTAATTTACATTTTTCTTTTAGTTGAATATATCTACAGTTATAAAATTCCTAATTCTATTACATCAAAAATATAATAGAAAAAATTTGGATGAAGATAATGTGAACTAAACAGCAGAAGTGAAAAGTAAAAAACATGCTTGAAACATAAAAAAACTGTTGTTTTTTATTTAATTTTTTTATTATTTTAATTCGTGTTATTTTCAACTCATATAGGTTTAATAAAAGAAACTGAAATGAATAGAAAAATAAAACTTAATGTGGGGCAATCGTATATTGATTTTTCTATTACAAATGTAGAGTCTAAAAAAATAATGAAATACAATGGTAATTTTTTCGCATTCCTTATCCACAAAAAATTCATAACAGACGAAACATTATATCGTTCAGCACATTCTGACCGTTTTTACAAAGTCTGCGATCATAATCACAGTCATAGCATAATAAAACTTTCGAACATTGCGATCATGATCGCAGACATAATATAATATAACTTTTAATTTTATACGACGACTGCGACATTAGTCGCATTCATAGTATAACAAAACTTTCTATCACTGCGACCATGGTCGTATACTTAATATAATATAACTTTCAATTTATATTATCACGTCTGCGACCCTAGTCACATACCTTATTCGCATAAAAAAACAGACGAAACATGCTATCATTCAGCACTGCGACCTCGTTCAGCACTGCGACCACAGTCGCTATCTTTTTTCACATGCCTTATGTAACAGATTTTGATAATTTTATAAATTAGATTAGCCATGCGACCCTGAGATCAGTCCGCGTATATCACATCTTATAAAATACTATATTAATTAATCTGGATTAAATGAAGTAATTAATATTCTATCTATCGTGAAACAATAACAGTCTCGAAAAAAGAGATGCACTAATATTAATCTCGATAAAGAAAAGATGTGCACCATACGTAATCTAAAGATATACGCAAAACATTCTATAAAAAGTAAATTTGTACTTCACGTAATAAACCTCTGGAAAAAAGGAACTCTTCGGATTCTCCCGCCATAACTCTTCAATTAAATATTTAATTTTTTACCACTTCTTCCAATACTCAACCGTCACCTTTAACAATTATTATTACTATTCATGTTCATTCACATTATTGACCTTTTTATAGTGCTTGTAACTAATATATTATCTCATATCTAAAAACTATATTTCTGCTCTTCCTTTTCAATTTGATTTCAAAACTTTCAGAAATAATTCATTCCTGAATCATGTCTTCCCCATCTTCTTCCTCTGAACACTCAGATTTCAACTTCAATCATTCACCTACCGGTCCTCTTTCTTCAGGATATTCTAGTGAATCTGATACCAGTCTGGACTTCACTCCTTTTGACTATCTCACTATATCAAATAATATTTTATCTGATCCTCCTCTTCATGAGGATGATGAAGTTTTCATGGGGCTTAGTGAGGAGGAAATTATTCCTTTGCCACTTGACAGAGACATGCTTGATGAAAGCATGTCCTCTGATGCTGGAGGCTCACTTCCTTTGACATATCTTTAACAGGTTCTTCTCGACACGGATCGGACGAAGAGCTTGATAGAGACGATCCATTCTGGGAGTTTATCGATGAACCAAAAAACCCTCAAAAAGAGGAAGATGATGAGGAAATAAGTGATGAACAGGAAGACGAGGAGAATGAAGACGACGAATCTGTTTATGATGTGTTTGATGATGACGACGGAGGATTAGGATTTCCTGATCTTCTGATATCCAACGTTATTTTGTCTTCTTTTAATAGCTTTTAATGCTCTTTTTTTTTGTAAGGTTTCTTTCTGACCATATTATGTTATAAATAAAATTTACTTCTATCTGTAAAATAATCTTTCATATTTTTAAAATACATATAAAGTATACCGTATGGTTATTATTTCTGTATCTTATCTGTGATAATGGTCTCAATACTCATATAATAATTACATATGAAACTGCGACCACGGTCGCTGTCCAGTCATAAACAGTTTGATCGTTTTGCATTCAATCAAGTTAAAAATAGCTACCATGGTCGCAGTCCAAAATTAAACTATATAAACAGATAATACTGCGAACATGATCGCAATCCTCTCAAATCAGTATATTTCACTGTATATCACAAATTAGAAAACTGCGACTGCTGTTCTTAAACTCTACGACTATAGTCGCAGTCCTACTTCACATGCAATAAGTAAAAAAATTTGTAGTTTATAGGCGGCTGAGATAACAGTTACAGTGAAGAGCAAATATATAAAATCATGCGTAAACTGCGACTATAGTATCAGTGCTTAGTCACCGTTATTACATTTAACCTAGCAAAAAAAAATCATCCACAAAAATGCTGTCGTGAATACTGCGACCATAGTCGCAGTCCTTGAACGCATGCAACATGTAAAAATAAATTTAATAGTTTATAAGCGGCTGAGACAACAGTCACAGTGAAGAACAATATATAAAAATGATACGTAAACTGCGATTATAGTATCAGTTCTTAGTCACCGTTATTACATTTAACCTAGCAAAAAAACGTCCACGACATGCTCTCATTAAGCACTGCGATCATAGTCGCAGTCCTTGTCCGCATTCTATATGTAAAAAAAAAATAATAATTTATACATTACATGCGAAAAATTAAACTGCGACTATATTCAAAATCAGTAAAATTCTTACAGATCATATCATAAAAATCTATAAATTAAATAATTGTAGACTGCGATAAAGAGCATTTTTAAAACTATTGAGAAATTAATTTATTGACCACTACGACCTTAGGCGCATTCCTAAAATATATAATATCTGCGTAAAAAAATTTAAAACTATTGAGAAATTATTTTATTGACAACTACGAGCTTAGGCGCATTCCTAAAATATATTATATCTGCGTAAAAAAAATTAATAGAAGAATTCAAATTAGTTTCGTGATTTGATAAAGTTGATCGCAGTTTGGCCGCGGTTATAAAAGATAATTGTGACAATATTGACTAACGTCAGAAATATAAAAAAAATAATAAACTATACAGATCCACTATCTTTACCGCAGGGGCATTTAGTAATTTTAACTGTTTCAATAGGCGGGGTGTCCTTTCTAGTGTGGCTAATAATGTGCCACGTCACCGCAGGCTGGAGGGTCTCTCAGCCGTCGGCTGATATACATCTCTCTCTCTCTCTCTCTATATATATATATATATTATATATATTATATATATATATATATATATATATATATATATATATATATATATATATAATATATATATGGGGTTACTGTACCTCAGCCAACGGCTGAGAGAGTTTCTCAGCCGGCGGTGACATGGCTGAATATATGCCACATATCGGCCGTAGAGTGTAGGCACCAAAAAAATCAAAAAATCCCGCCTAAACAATCGTGAAACAAATTGACAAAAATACCCCTTTTTTACTTCTAAACTAACATAAACTCATCCACAAACAAATTTACCTACAGAATTTTTAGCTGAATATATCTACAGTTATAAAATTCTTAATTCTACTACAGACGAATATGATATCGTTCAGCACTTCAAAGACAGACGCTGTCTTTTTTCACATGCCTTATGTAACAAATTCTTACCATTTTATAAAGTTTACGATCGTATTCGCAGTCATAGTATAATAAAATTTTCGAACATTGCGACCATCGTCGCAGAATTAATACAATATAACTTTAAATTTTATATGACAACTGCGGCACTAGTCGCAGTCATAGTATAACAAAAACTTTTTTATATCACGTCTGCGACCCTAGTTGCATTCCTTTTTTATATCACGTCTGCAACCCTAGTCGTATTCCTTATTCCCATAAAAATAACAGACGAAACATGCTATCGTTCAGCACTGCGACCTCGTTCAGAACAGCGACCAAGGTCACAATCTTTTTCAGCACTGCGACAAAGTCGCAATCTTTTTTCGCATGCCTTATGTAATAGATTTTATAAGTTTACAAAGTAGATTAGCAATGCGACTCTGACATCAGTTCAAGTACATCACATTTTATAAAAATACTATATTAATTACACTGAATTAAATGAAGTAATTAATATTCTATCTACCGTGATACAACAACAATCTCGAAAAAAGAGATGCACTAATATTAATCTCGATAAAGGAAAGATGAGTACCATACGTAATCTAAAGATATAGGAAAAAACATTCTATAAAAGTTAATTTGTACTTCACGTAGTAAACCTCTAGAAAAAAGGAACTCTTCGGATTCTCCCGCCATAACTCTTCAATAAATATTTAATTTTTTTTTACCACTTCTTCCCATACTCAACCGTCACCTATAACAATTATTATTACTATTCATATTCTTTCACATTCTTTACTTTATATAGTGCTTGTAACTAATATATTATCTCATATTTAAAAACTATATTTTTGATCTTTCTTTTCAATTTGATTTCAAAAACTTCCAGAAAACAATTCATTCTTGAATCATGTCTTCCCCATCTTCTTCCTCTGAACACTCAGATTTTAACTTCAATCATTCCCCCACCGATCCTCTTTCTTTAGGGTATTCTAGTGAATCTGATACCAGTCTGGACTTCACTCCTTTTGACTATATCACTACATCAAATAATATTTTAACTGATCCTCCTCTTCATGAGGATGATGAAGTTTTCATGTGGGTTAGTGAGGAGAAAATTATTCCTCAGCAACTTGACAGAGACATGCTTCATGAAAGCATGTCCTCTGATGCTGGAGGCTCGCTTTCTTGACACGAATCGAAGGAAGAGCTTGATAGAGACGATCCATTCTGGGAGTTTATCGATGAACAAAAAAACCCTCAAAAATAGGAAGATGATGAGGAAATAAGTGATGAACAGGAAGACGAGGAGAATGAAGACAACGAATCTGCTTATGATGGTGATGACGACGAGGATTATGATTTGCTGATCTTCTGATATTCAACGTTATTTTGTCTTCTGTTGACAGCTTATAATGCTCTTTTTTTGTAAGGTCTCTTTCTGACCATATTATGTTATAAATAAAATTTACTTCTATCTGTAAACAAATCTTTCATATTTTTAAAATACATATAAAGTATGTCGTATAGTTATTATTTCTGCATCTTATCTGTGATAATGGTCGTAGTACTCATATAATAATTACATATGAAACTGCGACCATGGTCGCTGTCTAGTCATAAAACAGTTTGATCGTTTGCATTCAATAAAGTTATAAACAGCTGCCACGGTCGCAGTCCAAAATTAAACTATATAAACAGATAATACTGCTAACAAGATCGCAATCCTCTTAAATCAGTATATTTCACTGTATATTTCACTATATATCACAAAATAGATAACTGCGACTGCTGTTCTTAAACACTGCGACCATAGTCGCAGTCCTACTTCGCATGCAATAAGTAAAAAAAATTCGTAGTTTATAGGCGGCTGAGACAACAGTTACAGTGAAGAGCAAATATATAAAACATACGTAAACTGCGACTATAGTATCA
Organism: Agave tequilana; assembly: GCA_038442645.1. Taxonomy (NCBI): domain Eukaryota; kingdom Viridiplantae; phylum Streptophyta; class Magnoliopsida; order Asparagales; family Asparagaceae; genus Agave; species Agave tequilana. The sequence continues at coordinate 12,232 of JAVJIF010006877.1, forward strand.
GTCCTTAGTCACCGTTATTACATTTAACTTAGCAAAAAAAATCATCCAAAAAAAATGCAGTCGTGAGTACTGCGACCATAGTCGCAGTCCTTGATCGCATGCTATATGTAAAATGCGATTATACTATCAATTATTAGTCACCGTTATTACATGTAACCAAGCAAAAAAAACGTCCACGACTTGCTCTAGTTAAGCACTGCGATCATAGTCGCAGTCTTTGTCCGAATTCAATATGTAAAAAAAATAATAATTATACATTACATGCGAAAAAAGTAAACTGCGACTATATTAAAAATCAGTAAAATTTCAAATCAGATAACAAAAAAAATTAATAAAGAAGCATTCAAATTAGCTTCGTGATTTGATAAAATTGGTGGCAGTTTTAAAAAAAATAATTTATACATTACATGCGAAAAAAAGTAAACTGCGACTATATTAATAATCAGTAAATTTCAAATCAGATAACAAAAAATTAATAAAGAAGCATTCAAATTAGTTTCGTGATTTCAAATTAGTTTCGTGATTTGATAAAAATTGGTGGCAGTTTGGCCGCAGTTATTAAAGATAATTGTGACAATATTGACTAACGTCAGAAATATAAAAAAAATAAACTATACAGGTCTACTATCTTTTACTGCAAGGGTATTTAGTAATTTCAACTTTTTCAATAGGCGGGGCGTCCTTTCTAGTGTGGCTAATAATGTGCCACGTCACCGCAGGCTGAGAGGGTCTCTCAGCCATCGGCTGATATATATATTTTTCTCATATATATATTGTTGGCCCAAATGCCTATCACTCTAGTTTTGATGATGATCAACTCATGTAGTTATAGTACTAATGATCTTGTGTTTATTTAGTTTCAGATTTGTGATCAAGATTTTAGTAGGTGTATAGCTTCAACAAAGGATTTAAAGTCAAGTTTTGGAGCTAGCACGGTTTGATTCAAGAGCTTGTGCATCAAGACCACATCAAGTACTCAAGAGAAGTCTAGCTCTATGGATCGTGTTTGGACCAAGTCAAGAAGATGTGAAGACTTCAAGTGAAGACCTTCAAGATCAAGACTTTGTGTCTAGATTTGTTTTTATAAGATTTTGTTTTTAGATAAAATGTAAAGGATAGAATAGTTGGTGGATTGCTCAAGTATACCATATACACACACACTCTTTATTTTGATAAGTTTTAATAAAAGAATTTATATTTTGAAAAAATACAAAAGAGTTTTCTTTTTGAAAAATACCGGTTTGATTTTGGACTTCATATATATACATGTATTTAACCAAAACCAAATTTAGAGCTTAATGTCAAAACATAGATATTTCACCATGTATGTGTAGTGGATCATATCCATACACTCTATGCTTCCAGAGTGTTTAAAATATCATGTTTTTATTTGGAGAAGTTTTAGAAAAACCAAATTTGGAAAAATACAGTTTTCGTTTTTAGCTAAAATTTTCAAGTTACAAAAATAGTTCAATGTTTGTAACATGTCTTGATTTTGTTCAAGCATGTTTGATTATCAAACTATAATGTTAAAACTATTTTTGTAGATTTTTCATGATTTTATGGGATTTTATTGAGTCAAAAATAACCAAGTTTTTAATCCCAGAATTCCTATCCTGGCTTCAGCCGGTCGACCGAAGCTTGAAGTCGGTCGACCGGGCCGGTCGACCGACGTGCACGCCAGACAGTGCTGGAGGGCCGGTCGACCGACCCGGTCGACCGCCAGAGAGCTCTGCTCTCTTGAAAGCCCCGGTCGACCAGGCCGGTCGAGAGATCTGCTCTCTGTTCCAGGGTCTCGGTCGACCGGCCGGTCGACCGCTGCCCCAACGGTCAGAAATCTGACCGTTGGCGGTCGACCGGGCGGTCGACCGTCAGGCCATCCTGGCTCCAACGGCTAGTTTTTTCTAGCTCTATAAATTGGGGCTTTTGGGGGCTGTTTTCTACAAGATTTTTAGAGAGTTTTTAAGCCAGTTTTTTCTACTCTATTAAAAGGTTTTCTCTACTAAATTGAGAGCAAATATTTTTAATCAAAAGGGGAGTTTTATCAAGAGTGTTTAAAAGTGATTTTCTTGAGTTTTTCCTCCACCATTTCAATCCTTGTTTTCTCACAAATACTTGAGCAACCTACTGACATATTCATTCTATAGGAGTGTTCTTGTGAGATTATTTTTAGGTGATCAAAGTGTTGTGATCACCAAAGACTTCATCTTGTACTTTGAGGAGGTGGACGGTTGTGTTCGTGGTGTTTCGAGTTTGTGTGTGGACTCCGTGTTTGAGGTGCGGCCTCGGCGAGCTTGTGAGCTTGCGGTGTGTACGGGACTAGAGAGTCCAAGAGTTCTAGTGGGAACTCCTTGTAGGTGTTGCGGCACCGAGTGATCCAGTGGGATCGGTTTATAGTGGAAATCCTTCAAGTGTGAAGGCGGGGACGTAGAGCAAGGGTACTCGAACCTCGAAACAAATCTCCCGTGTTTGCGATTGCTCTCTCTATCTCCTACTTGTTTATATCTTGCTTGCTATTATTGTCTTTATCTTTATATGCTTGATATACATATTGTGCTTAATTGTTATATGCTTGGGGTGTGTTTGCTAACACTAGTTTTCAACCAAGAGAGCCAGCGCGGCACTTCAACTCTTATTTAGAGGAATCTTGAGGAGTTTGTTCAGAGCCTTTCACGGGGAATTCGGCTACACTCTTGTGTTAAACTTAGTGTTTAGTGTAAAAATTTTTTAATTCTGCATTTAGTAACTATTAGATTAGCCATCACCTATTCACCCCCCTATTTCTTTCAATTGGTATCAGAGCCAAGTGCTCTTGATTTGGGTCTTACAATCTAGAGTTAAAGATCCTCATTTTTAGGCTAATCACAATATTTGTACACACACCATGGATTTCATGTCACCTCCCACCTTTGACATTCTTAATATCCAAACTTAGAAGGTTAAGATGTCTTTGTACCTCAAAGGCCTAAGTCTTCATGTTTATTTTGCCACTACTAGAGATTCCTATTGTTTAAATGGCAATAATATTGAGGCTAATGCAAAGGCCATTCATGCTTTAAAGTCAACCCTAAATGATGAATATTTATCTAGGGTTTCTAACATTAATTCGGCTTTTGTAGTTTGGAACACAATTCTCTCCCTTGGTGAAAAAGAACAATACTATGCGGGGAGCGACTCGGATGTTGGAAGTAACGCTTCCAACGTGTGCTACATGGTCCAAGGGGATAACCCCCTTGAGGTAACTACCGAATCCGAGGTAGATGAAGATGTTGATATGTCCTATGATGAGCTTACATCTTTTTGTCAACAACTTCTTGAAAAATATGACATGCTTAGAAATGATAACAAGAAAATGAAAAATAAAATTGATTGCATGTTAAAAGAAAAGGATTCAATTGAAAATGTTTTAAAAGAAAATGAGTCTTTTAAAATCAAGATTGCATGTTTTGAAAAAGAAAATGAAAATTTAAAAAATGAGAATGTTTCCTTAATGTCTAAATTGAATGATTTATGTGAAGGAAACACTACTTTGAAAAATAAAATTGTTTTAGTGAAAAAACAAAAAGAAGTTGCTTTAAATGAAAACACTTCTTTGAAAAGAAAAATTATTGAAAAAGAAAAAGAAAATGTTTCTAAAAAGTATAATAAAAATGATCCTCATTCTCACCATGCACTACATGCCACTATTGATAATAATGAGGTTAAATTTTTGAAAAATAGAATTGATTGCTTATGCTCTACTTTGAGCAATTGTGCATTTAAACATAAGAGATTGGAGTCCATGTTTTCAAAGAAACAAACTCCACATATTCATGCACATCATCCAAAACATGCATATGCACACTTTGCACATCATGATCACACCCACACTCATATGCATCCTAAGGTGTACAAATGTACACATTGTGGCCGCAAAGGCCATTTAGCAAAATTTTGTTATGATAAGATAAATGTTTTAAATTTTGCTAATAAGAAAAATGTTTGGGTTCCTTATAAGACTAATCCCCAAGGACCCAAAAGAAAATGGGTACCAAAATTCCCACCTTGTGTATTTGATGTAGGTGAGAGCTCTCACAAAACGTGAGAGGGATGGTGCCTTGGTAGTGGATGTATGGACTTGATGGACACACATTTGATGCACCGCTATCAAGGAGGTTTGGTGGGACGACCACCATGTTTTGGAGATTTGGAGTATAGTTCTTTGGTTTGGTAACTATCTCTAAACTCCTAATTTATTTACATGCTTGTTCATATATGATATTTTTAGCATGTTCATGTTTTATTTATTTTGTGCTTCATGTTGTAAATACTAGTTTAGATGTAGTACTTGTCAAAACTTGGATATATACATGTACAAGTAGTGAGCTACATTTGATTCATATACGTTTGCACTTCATTGTTCATTTGTACTTACTATATGCACATGTATAGCCTAGTTTTGATGATTCTCTCATTTAAACTTGTTTTGCCAATTTTCATGTTATACTTCATGTATATGATTTTGTATTCAAATCTAATAAATATACATGTATGTCTCTTGAGTCTCTTGCCTTCATGCAAACTATATCATAGATTCATTTTATGTTTGGGATATATATGCATATTGTTAGCTTTAGATAAATCATACATATACCTAGAGGTTATGTTTAAATAAAAAATAAAATAAACTTTCATGACTTGTTTGATAAAATAATATTCATGTTTGTTTTGAGCATTATTAATTATTTTCATGAAAATTCTATTTACATGATTTTTGAACACTCACACTTCATTTGTTTTGTCATGACCTTATTTCATGAACACCTTTATGAGCTTTATCAATTTTGAGTGACAACTCTTGTGTATTTGGTATGATTCATGAAAAACATATGGTTTGATTTCATGTTTTTTAAGGATCTTTAACTAGTTTTTCAAAATTATCTTTAACTAGTTATCTATTCTTCAATTTGGTAGTGGTTTTCACTATTAAAAATATTTTCAAACCCTATTTGTGAAAACCCCTTCCAACACCGTAATGGGTGGATGGATGGGCGAGTATGCCTTGTAAGCTTAATTGAAAAATCTTTTATCTTGAGCATATAATGGGTGGAAGGTTATGAGTTATATACTTGATCTCAATTGGTATTTTCATTTTGTATATACTCATGTTTTGTTTTCTATATATGTATGTTTCATAATTTTCATAATATCAATTCCTATTGGTATTTCATTCTCATACATATATATGTTTTGTTTGTGCTTGATTAAAAAAGAATTGGTCTACATATTTAAAGCACACAATTTGTTTATGCTAAGCTTGATTCAAATCTTTATTTTCAATTGGTATCTCAATTGATTGTTTTTAATAAGCTTATGCATTATTTTTAAAATTGATATAAAAATGTGCAATAATTTTCAATTGGTATCTATTGATTGCAATTGGTATCAAAATAATTTACAATAATTTTCAATTGGTATCAATATGATTCTATTTTGATTTAAAAAAATATACAAAATTTGTAATGTTTATTTACAATTGGTATCTTAAAAATTTGATTGATTTACAAGTGGTACCTTTAAAAATTTCTTTTGTTTATATGATATCTTAAAATTTGATTACAAGATATCTCAAAATTTGTTTTATTGAGAAAAATTCAAAATTTTGTTTTAATATGAAATTTTGAAATTAAAAATGTTTTGATTTGTATTGCCTATATGCAAGGAAAGCTTAACATCTCTTCTACATATATATTCATGTTGAATGTCTCTTATATTGAGGAGCTTGACAACTCTTCTTTATGTGATACACGTGTGTAGGGGGAGCTTCACATCTCTTCTTATGCATTGCATATTATGCGTTATGTGAATTAGGGCTTGTCATCCCTCTTTCGTGTAATGTATATGTGTAGAGAAGTTAACTTAGCGTCTTCCTCTTCATGAATGTATATCGCATATATCCTTTATTGATTTGTTTAATATCACCCCTGTTATTGATTTTTGCTTTTGACAAAAAGGGGAGAATATTTTGTTTTTACTTTAACCCCTTTGTTGATGATTGACAAAAAAAGAGAGAAGTATTTGAGAAGTATTTAGTATATATGCATGTTTTTCTTGCTTTATTCATAAAGGGGGAGAATGATTTATGTTTATGCATATATGTTTTGTATTGCAAAAAGGAGAAAAGAGTTTGATTTGTTTTATGATTAATTGGCATGTTTATCTCCTTATATTTGTATACATGTTTATATGCTTTCATTGCATATTTATTATTTATTGTGATGCATGAGTTAAGGGGAGCTTCCTTGAAGCTTTACTTTAATCCATGCATATATAACTTCATGAGTTTTGTCATCATCAAAAGGGGGAGATTGTTGGCCCAAAGGCCTATCACTCTAGTTTTGATGATAAACAACTCATGTAGTTATAGTACTAATGATCTTGTGTTTATTTAGTTTCAGATTTGTGATCAAGATCTTAGTAGGTGTGTAGCTTCAACAAAGGATTTTAAGTCAAGTTTTGGAGCTAGCACGGTTTGATTTGAGAGCTTGTGCATCAAGACCACATCAAGTACTCAAGAAGAGTCTAACTCTATGGATCGTGTTTGGACTAAGTCAAGAAGATGTGAAGACTTCAAGTGAAGACTTTCAAGATCATGACTTGTGTCTAGGTTTGTTTTTATAAGATTTTGTTTTTAGATAAAATGTAAAGGATAGAATAGTTGGTGGATTGCTCAAGTATACCATATACACATACATACTCTTGATTTAGATAAGTTTTCATAACAGAATTTATATTTTGAAAAAATACAAAAGAGTTTTCTTTTTGAAAAATACCGGTTTGATTTTTGGACTTCATATATATACATGTGTTTAACCAAAACCAAATTTAGAGCTTAATGTCAAAAATATAGATATTTCACCATGTATGCGTAGTGGATCATATCCATACACACTATGCTTCTAAAGTGTTTAAAATATCTTATTTTTATTTGGAAAAGTTTTGGAAAAACCAAATTTGAAAAAATACAGTTTTCGTTTTTAGCCAAAATTTCCAAGTTACAAAAATAGTTTAAACTGTTTGTAACATGTCTTAATTTTGTTCAAGCATGTTTGATTATCAAAGTATAATGTTAAAACTATTTTTGTAAATTTTTCATGATTTTATGGGATTTTATTGAGTCAAAAATAACCAAGTTCTTAATCCCAGAATTCCTGTCTGGTTTCAGCCGGTCGACCGGGCCGGTCGACCGAAGCTTGAAGTCGGTCGACCGGGCCGGTCGACCGACGTGCACAGACGTGCACGCCAGACAGTGCTGGAGGGCCGGTCGACCAACCCGGTCGACCGCCAGAGAGCTCTGCTCTCTGGAAAGCCCCGGTCGACTGGTAGAGAGATCTGCTTTCTGTTCCAGGGTCTCGGTCGACCGGTCGACCGCTGTCCCAACGGTCAGAAATCTGACCGTTGGCGGTCGACCGGGCGGTCGACCGTCAGGCCATCCTGGCTCCAACGGCTAGTTTTTTCTAGCTCTATAAATTGGGGCTTTTGGGGGCTGTTTTCTACAAGATTTTTGAAGAGTTTTAAGCCAATTTTTCCTACTCTATTAAGAGGTTTTCTCTACTAAATTGAGAGCAAATATTTTCAATCAAAAGGGGAGTTTTATCAAGAGTGTTTAAAAGTGATTTTCTTGAGTTTTTCCTCCACCATTTCAATCCTTGTTTTCTCACAAACACTTGAGCAACCCATTGACATATTCATTCTATAGGAGTGTTCTTGTGAGATTGTTTTTTGGTGATCAAAATATTGTGATTACCAAAGACTTCATCTTGTACTTTGAGGAGGCGGACGGTTGTGTTCGCGGTGTTTCGAGTTCGTGTGTGGACTCGGTGTTTGAGGTGCGGCCTCGGCGAGCTTGTGGGCTTGCGGTGTGTACGGGACGAGAGAGTCCAAGAGTTCTAGTGGGAACTCCTTGTAGGTGTTGCGGCACCGAGTGATCCGGTGGGATCGGTTTATAGTGGAAATCCTTCAAGTGTGAAGGCGGGGACGTAGAGCAAGGGTGCTCGAACCTCGAAACAAATCTCCCATGTTTGCGATTGCTCTCTCTCTATTTCCTACTTGTTTATATCTTGCATACTATTATTGTCTTTATCTTTATATGCTTGATATACATATTGTGCTTAATTGTTATATGCTTTAGGTGTGTTTGCTAACACTAGTTTTCAACCAAGAGAGCCAACGCGGTACCTCAACTCTTATTTAGAGGAATCTTGAGGAGTTAGCCAGAGCTTTTCACGGGGAATTCGGCTACACTCTTGTGTTAAACGTGGTGTTTAGTGTAAAAAGTTTTTTAATTCCGCATTTAGTGACCATTAGATTAGCCATCACCTATTCATCCCTCCCTCTAGGTGATTTTACATATATATATATATATATATATATATATATAATATATATATATATATATATATATATATATATATATATATATATATAAAGAGAGAGAGAGAGAAATGTATATCAGCCGACGGCTGAGAGACCCTCTCAGCCTGCGGTGACGTGGCACATTATGGGCCGCATAATTCGACAATTTAAAATGACGTCCCTCTTTTGAAAATAATTAAAATTACTAAAAGCCCCTATCGTTTGTCTTTTTCTTGGGATGATGTATTAGTTTATATTCTTTATTATTTTTTTCTCCTCTTTTATATGTCTATCTCTCGTGTCTTCTCACGCTGTTAGATGTAGATTTTTGACTTATAAAGAATATCGTTCTAAAAAAGCGAGTGCGGGATCAGATATTAATTTTTAGTCGCAGACCTAGATCTCCAGCAACTATTTTGATAAGTTCATGTCCCCTCGGGATGTTAGCTTCAATATTTTCATCGTGATTTTTCTCTTCTTCTTGTTCTAAAGTAAGGCCTATCTGAAATTTTTCATCATCGGAAATATTGACCATTCGATTTAAAATTTGAAAGACAAGTAAAATACACATAAATATATAACCAATCTGGCAGAGATGCGACTGAAGTCGTAGGAAAAAATTATTTTAAAAGATGTCTTTTCATCAGGACTGCGACTTTGGTCGCATTCATAATAATATATTGTCAGATAAAATTTAATTCTGTGACCATAGTCGCATTATGAAATTTCATATTTAAACTATTTGTTTTACAAGACATCGACCAAAGTCGCAGTCCAATTAAAATTTATTAATAAAAAGACTGCGATCTTGGTCGTAAAAATGAAAAATAAGTTCAAAAAGACTGCTATTATATAAGACTGTGACCAATATCTCAGTTTTCAGTCGCAGTCTTCTAATCATCTTAATTACTTAAATTTTGAGACATTGTTCCCTGCTTCAATTGACTATGCTCTTATTTCATAAGAATACGACCATGGTCGCAGTATCCTTTGGTGTTTACTTAATAAAAAAATACTATGACTAAGGTCGCATTGCTATAAAACAATGCGACCATGGTCGCAGTATCCTATTTTGATTACTTAATAAAAAAAATACTATGACCAAGGTCGCATTGTTATCAAACAAAACATTCTCAAAGAGACTGCTGTTACATAAGACTGCGACCGAAATCGCAATTTCTAATCATCTTAATTAATTAACTTACGAGATTATTGTCATTGCTTCCATTGACTGCGACTCTTATTTCATAAGACTGTGACCACGGTCACAGTATCCTATTTAACTTAGGAAGGTCGAAAAAATACTGCGACCCTAATCGAAAAAAATAAAAAAAAGGCTACAACACTACGACCAAAAGTCGCAATGTAAAACAAAAATAAATCTAAAAAGTGAAAATAATATTAAAAAATTAAATCCAAAATTTTTCTTTTTAGAAACTGCGACTTTGATTGTAGTTTCAGGAAAAAAAAAAACTGTTTCAAGTCGCGGTAATAGATTTTTATTGTGATTAAAACATCTTTTCAAAAAAAACTTGAACATAAGTGCGACCATGATTGCATTCTTTTAAAATAAATTATTTTCTAAAATTTAGTTATCAAGGCCTGTAATTTTTTGTTTGAAAAAACTCAAAATTTTTCGATCTGTAATTTTTTTTAGTGAAGGAACAGTTGTAGCAGGTTAAAAGTGAAACTGATGGTATTTCAGTCATTCGGTAACGAAAAGTGATTGAGGGTCTCCTTTTACCGACTAAATTTTTGACTTCTCTGCGGCTAATATGAAGCCAAGTCATGCCGGTTGAGAAACTCTCTCAGCTGGCGGCTGAGGTACAGTAACCCCACATATATATATATATGTATATATATATATATATATATATATATATATATATACATATATATATATATATACATATATATATATATATATAACATATATATATATATTGTGGAGTTACTGTACCTCAGCCGACGGCTGAGAGAGTTTCTCTGACCGCGGTGACGTGGCTGAATATATGCCACAGATCGGCCGCAGAGTGTAGGCGCCAAAAAAAATAAAAAAAAATCCCGCCTAAACATTCGTGAATCAAAATGACAAAAATACACATAAATCCCGCCTAAACATTCGTGAATCAAAATGACAAAAAAATCCATTTTAACTTCTAAACTGCCATAAACTCATCCACAAATAAAAATTACCTAAAATAATTTTCAGTTGAATATATCTACAGTTATAAAATTCGTAATTCTACTACATCGAAAATATAATAGAGAAAAAAATGGATGAACATAATGTGAAATAAACAAAAGCATGCCTTCTGTAACAGAATTCTCACCGTTTTACAATTCCGCAATCATAGTCCCAGTCATAACATAATAAAACTTTCAATCATTGCGACCATAGTCGCAGACTTAATATAAAATAACTTTCAATTTTAAATGACGACTGCGACAATAGTCGCAGTCATAGTATACAAAAAACTTTTTTATATCACGCATGACCATAGTCGCATTCCTTATAACATAAAATAATAACAGACGAAAACATGTTATCATACAGCACTGCGACCTCCTTCAGCACTGCGACCAAAGTCGCAATCTTTTTTCGCATGCCTTATGTAAAAGATTTTTTTTTAATTTTACAAGGTAGTTTAGCCATGCGACACTGAGATCAGTTCGCGTATATCACATCTTATAAAAATACTATATTAATTACACTGAATTTAATGAAGTAATTAATAATCTATCTACCGTGATACAACAACAGTATAGAAAAAAGAGATGCACTAATGTTAATCACGATAAAGGAATGATGTGCACCATACGTAATCTAAAGATATAGGCAAAATATTCTATAACAAGTTTATTTGTACTTCACGTAGTAAACCTCTGGAAAAAAGGAACTCTTCAACCTATAACAATTATTATTACTATTCATGTTCTTTCACATTATTGACCTTTATATAGTGCTTGTAACTAATATATTATCTCATATCTAAAAACTATATTTTTTGCTCCTTTTTAATTTGATTTCAAAAACTTTCAGAAAAACAATTCATTCTTGAATCATGTCTTCCCCATCTTCTTCCTCTGAACACTCAGAATTCAACTTCAATCAATCCCCCACTGGTCTTCTTTCTTCAGAATATTCTAGTGAATCTGATACCAGTCTGGAATCTGATACCAGTCTGAACTTCACTCCTTTTGACTATCTCAATACATCAAATAATATTTTAACTGATCCTCCTATTCATGATGATGATGAAGTTTTCATGTGGGTTAGTGAGGAGGACATTATTCCTCTGCCACTTGACGGAGGCATGCTTGATGAAAGCATGTCCTCTGATGCTATAGGCTCGCTTTCTCGCAACGGATCGGACGAAGAGCTTGATAGAGACGATCCATTCTGGGAGTTTATCGATGAACTAAAAAAACCTCAAAAACAGGAAGATGATGAGGAAATAAGTGATGAACAGGAAGACCAGGAGAATGAAGAAGACGAATCTGCTTATCATGATGATGATGACGAGGATTAGGATTTCCTGATCTTCTGATATTCAACGTTATTTTGTCTTCTCTTAAAAGCTTTCTTTTAATGCTCTTTTTTTGTAAGGTCTCTTTCTCACCATATTATGTTATAAATAAAATTTACTTCTATCTGCAAAATAATCTTTCACATTTTTAAAATACATACAAAGTATACCGTATAGGTATTAATTCTGCATCTTATCTGAAATAATGGTCGCAGTACTCATATTATAATTACATATGAAACTGCGACCACGGTCGCTGTCCAGTCATAAACAGTTTGATAGTTTTGCATTCAATAAAATTATAAATAGCTCTCATGGTCACAGTCCAAAAATAAATTATATGAACAGATAATACTGCGAACATCATCGCAATCCTCTCAAAATCAGTATATTTCACTGTATATCGCAAATTAGAAAATTGCCACTGTTCTCCTTAAACACTGCGACCATAGTCGCAGTCTTACGATTGCCACTGTTGTTCTTAAACACTGAGACCATAGTCGCAGTCCTACTTCACATGCAATAAGTTACAGTGAAAATCAAACATATAAAACCATACATAAACTGCGACTATAGTATCAGTCCTTAGACACCGTTATTACATATAACTTAGCAAAAAAACTCACCCAAAAAAAATGCTGTCGTGAGTACTGCGACCATAGTCGCAGCGACCATAGTCGCAGTACCACGACTTGCTCTCGTTAAGCACTGCGATCATAGTCGCTGTCCTTGTCCGAATTCAATATGTAAAAAAAATAATAATTTATACATTACATGCGAAAAAAGTAAAACTGCGACTATATTAAAAAATCATTAAATTTCAAATCAGATAACAAAACAAATAATAAAGAAGGATTCAAATTAATTTCATGATTTGATAAAAAATGTTTGCAGTTTGGCCGCAGTTATAAAAGATAATTGTGACAAAATTGAGTAACGTCAGAAAATATAAAATTATAATAAACTATACAAATCTACTGTCTTTTACAGCAGGGCTATTTAGTAATTTCAACTATTTCGGTAAGCGGGCCGTCCTTTCTAGTGTGGCTAATAATGTGCCACGACATCGCAGGCTGAGAGGGTCCTCAGCCGTCGGCTGATATACATTTCTCTCTCTCTCTCTCTCTCTATATATATATATATATATATATATATATATATATATATATATATATATATATATATATATATATATATATATATATATATATGAGAGAAATGTAAATCAACTGACACAGGACGCAACTCCCTCCTATGTCGCACTCAAAAATCAATTTTTCGAGTGAATTTTGAAGATCCGACCGCACATTATCATCTTCATATTCTAAGATATATACATATAAAAAATTAAGTGATTTGAAGTTTGTTTACTCTATTTTCTTTGGGTTCAAATATTAACGGTTTTTTAACAATAGAACAAAATGGAACGATTAGATCAATAAGTAAACGAACTTCAAATCACTTGATTTTTTATATATGTATATCTTAGAATATGAAGATGATAATGTGCGGTCGAATCTTGAAAATTCACTCGAAAAATACGATTTTTGAGTGCGACATAGGAGGGAGTTACCTCCTGTGTCAGCTGATTTACATCTCTCTCTCTCTCTCTCTCTATATATATATATATATATATATATATATATATATATATATATATATATATATATATATATATTATATATATATATATATATATATATATATATATATAATATATATATATATATGTAGAGAAAAATGTATATCAGCCTGCGGGCTGAGAGAACTCTCTCAGCCTGCGGTGACGTGGCTCAATTTGTCACCTCACTGACTTGCGGCCCGCTTATAGGAAGAAGTTAAATTACCAAATACCCCTTATGAATAGCTACTCTTTCGGTAATTTTCCTTATTGTTTATTATTATTTTCCCACAAGACAATTTTTTTGACCGCTAGTTGTAAGATTTAGAAAAATAAAAAAATTTAGATCAATGATTATTTAAAAATTATAAGAGAATAAAAAACAAATAATTTTTAAAACACTGCCACCAAGGTCGCAGTCATCTACAATACAAATGTAAAAAAACTGCGACCAGAGACGATAAAGCGACCAAGGTCGCAGTCATCTACAATACAAATGTAAAAAACTGCGACCCGATTCGACGCTGCGACCAAGGTCGCAGTCATTTACAGTGTACACTGCAAACATAACAAACTGCGACTAGGGGAATTAAAGCAGATGACGTTAAATACACTGCGACCATGGTTGTATGACACTACAACGAATATATGAAACAACTGCGACCCGGACGACACAGCGACACAGCGACCAAGGTCGCAGTCATCTACAATACAAATGTAAAAAACTGCGACCCGGTTCGACACTGCGACAAGGTCGCAGTCATCTACAGTGTACACTGCAAACATAACAAACTGCGACTAGGGGAATAAAAAATAGATGACGTTAAATACACTGCGACCATGGTCGTATGACACTACAACGAATATTGAAACAACTGCGACCCGGGACGACACAGCGACCAAGGTCGCAGTCATGTACAATACAAATGTAAAAAAACTGCGACCGGTTCGACACTGCGACCAGGTCTGTAAATTTATAATTTTCAAACAAATTTTTTTAAACAAAATGATTAGGTGAAATTTTAGATCTGTAAATTTTTTTGAAAGGACACGTTTTTACATAAGGTAAAAAGTTGTGAGTGAGGGTATTTTCGGAAAATACAATATTTTCATGACTGACATTAAATTAGGTGGTTTTTGAAGTTTTTGTCCGCCAAAATTTATGACAGATTTGTGGCTCTGATGTTGCCACGTCCTGTCGGCTGAGAAACTCTCTCAGCCTGCAGGCTGAGGTACAGTAAGCCCATATATATATATATATATATATATATATATATATATATATATAATATATATATATATATATATATATATATATATATATATTATATATATAGCCTGCGGGACGTGGCTGAATATATGCCACACATCGGTCGCAGAGTGTGGGCGCCAAAAAATCAAAAAAATCCCGCCTAAACAATCGTGAAACAAATTGACAAAAATACCCCTTTTATATGACGACGGCGACTTCTAGCATTGAAAAGTAAAAAAAAATATTTCATGGTCGCATACTTAATACAGAATAAAGAATACCGGAGGAAACATGCTATCGTATAGCAATGCGACCTCCTTCAGTACTGCGACCAAAGTCGCAAACTTCTTTCTCATTACGATGGTGATGACGAGGATTAGAAGTTTAAAAAATATATTTTGTTTTTTTTTAAATATATATAAATCTGTTTTCTAAAGTTAATTGTGTGAATTACATTTTTTACTACTATGTCTTGGTTGAAAAATGCTGTACAATTGTTACAAACCTTCATTTTAAAATTTTACGCTAAACGAATATACTGCGATCATAGACGCAGTTAATAATTATATTACTTCACCCTTATAAATTTTTAAAATGAAAGGTTGCGACATTGGTTGCAGTTCCTGGACGCAGACTTAATAATACACTGCGACCTTGGTCGCAGTTGCTGGACTTTAGTCTTAATCAACAACAACACTGCTACCTTGGTCGCAGTTTCTGACCGTAGTCTTAATAAAATAAACGACCGTACTCTTAATAAAATAAACTGCGACCTTGATCGCAGTTGTTGGTGTTTAGTCTTAATAAAATACACAGCGACCTTGGTCGCAGTTGCTGGTCTTTACTCTTAATCAACAACATCACTGCGACCTTGGTCGCAGTTGGTGGTCTTTATAAATAATCAACAACAACACTGCGACATTGGTCGCAGTTAATGGCCGCATTCTTAAAAAAATAATCTGCAATCTTGGTCGCTATTGCTGGTCTTTAGTCTTAATCAACAACAACACTGCGACGAGGTAAACAACAACACTGCGACGAGGTGACACGTCACCGCAGCAGTTGCTTAGTCGCAGTCTTTGGTCACAGTGTCGACCCTGGTCGCAGTAGTTACTGTTTGCAATGTATCTTATGCGACCTTGGTCGCAGTGTCATCTATGGTTATAGTTGTTTAGTTTGCAATGCATGGCTGCGACCAAGTTCGTAGTTTATTAAAAAAAACAAATATGCTTTTTATTTATGTCCAGGCATTTATCTCCAGGCATGTGCAAATGATACAAAAACGATATCTTATACAATAAGATTGAGTGTTACAATATAGCAGTACAAAGAAGACTAAACATCAAAAAGATCCCTTGTTGACTAAGAGCAGTGGTGTTATTGAGGTCTTTTATTTATGTCCAGACATTTATCTTCAGGCATGTGAAAATGATACAAAACGCTTTGTTATACAATAAGATTGAGTGTTATAATATAGCAGTACAAAGAAGACTAAACATCAAAGTAGCTAAGAAGACTAAACATCAAAAGAGCCCTTGTTGACTAAGAGCAATCTTCTTCTTGAGGTCTGGTGGCAGCAGAATCCTCCGATTCCAACTGACCCTCCAAAGTGCCGGGATACGATCTTTCGTTGATGAACATCTCTTCACCAGAAGGTTATCCAGTGAGCATGGAGTTTCCTCGATGTCACTTCTGGGGTAAGAGAGGAGGTTTTTAGACCTCACAGGGAATGCTACCCACCACTATATCCACCACATCTCCCGCCGCCATACCCACTCTGACCATCCGTTACCAGCAAGCTTGACTGGTGCATCAAGTCAGAGCAGATCTCGGTGAGGCTTAAGTCCTCGTCAGGGATCATGACTTCTTCCCTTGTGAACGACGAGGACCATGACTTCTTCCCTTGTGGACGATGAGGTCTATGACTTCTTCCCTTGTGGACGAACATCGATCAAGTTCGTCCGTAGGGTGATCTTCATCCATGGAGGCAGGCCCCTGTTAGAGACTCTGAAGAAGGCGGAAATTCTCAGAGCAATTGCTCTCGAAAGAAAACAGTCTAATTATGGGCTGTTAAAGGGAGAGGGTGAGTCCTATTTATAGGCAGCCCATAATAACCATAATTAATGGTTCATTAATCAGAATCGTCGGCATTAATGGTCTCCAACCGCCAGCGCCGGTTTGGCATTAAAAGACATTAACGCCTAAACCCAATGAAGAGCCGACGCGTGGACAACCGCTTCGGGAAACAACGAATGGTGCGGGGTTCGTCAAAGTAGACTTGACGTTAAAAGATCTCATAAAATCTTTATGACAGGTCGCGTCTCACGGAGTGACTCCAAGTCGCATCAGACAACAGACAACTTTTCATTTTTCATTTAGATTCAAAAAATGACTTAATCCAAAAACAACACTTAATAAAACAACACTTACTTAACGTACTGCGACCAAAGTCGCAGTCCATGTAATGCAACCCTAGATTGCAGTTGCTGGCCATCTTTATCAATAACAACACTGCGACCTTGGTCGCATTTAACCATGTACACTGCGACCAAAAGACTTTGACTAAGGTCGCAGTTTAAATGTACAATGCGACCAAAGACTCTGACTACATTATATACAAAAAAATTAATTACTTAACGTACTGCGACCAAAGTCGCAGTCCATGTAATGCAACCCTAGATTGCAGTTCCTGGCCATCTTTATCAATAACAACACTGCGACCTTGGTCGCATTTAACCATGTACACTGCGACCAAAGACTTTGACTAAGGTCGCAGTTTAAATGTACAATGCGACCAAAGACCCTGACTACATTATACAAAAAAATTAAACTATAAAGTAGAATTTTATCGCAGGCTGAAAAAATTGATCTGAAAAGAGCGGCAAAAATAAAAGGGGGGAAAAATAATAATAAACAATAAGGAAAAGTTATCATAAGGGGTATTTCGTAATTTAACTTCTACCTAAAAGCGGGCCGCAAGTCAGTGAGGTGACAAATTGAGCCACGTCACCGCAGGCTGAGAGAGAACTCTCAGCCCGCGGGCTGATATACATTTCTCTCTCTCTCTCTCTCTCTCTCTCTCTCTCTCTCTCTCTCTCTATATATATATATATATATAATATATATTATATATATATAATATATATATATATATATATATATATATATATATATATATATTACCATTGCTATTTTTTTTTATGATTATTAATCTTTTGATATGGCTTGAATAAATTTCTATTTGTCTATCCCGGTGTATCTGCTGTCTAGTAGTTGGGTTCCTAAAGCCTTACTGGAGCAAATAGATATATATATTGTCGGCGATTTTTGAGGAGTAAAGATGGGGAAGGCCGTGGATTGGTGCTTGCGGCATGGAAGGAGCTGTGTAGGAGTAAGGCTGAAGGTGAGTTAGGATCCAAGCTTATGAGACATTTTCATGAGGCATTGACGAGGAAGCAGCTAGCAAAATTGTTCGAGAAGCCCTCTTCACTTTGGGCATGCATCATTCATCTCAAGTATAACCCATCAATGAATGTTTGGGAATTAAAGCCACGGCGACTTGCTTCACAAGCTTGGCGAGCGGTGGCTGCTGGTCGTGACTTTGTTCGGAGAGGGCTGAAGTGGGAGATTGGTGATGGCTCCTCGATTATGTTCTTTCAGGACCCATGGATTGGTTCTCCTTGTTGAAGCTCTGGCCTATTATTGTGCTCTTAAATGAAGCTGATGAAGGCACCTTGGTGAAGGAATTCATGACTCCTTCGCGCCAGTGGGATCAACTGAAACCAAATGAAGCGGTTGATACTGAAGCAGCACAGATAATCTGCAGGGTGCCATTGCCTCAGAGCCAGGTGGGTGATCCAAGTGATTGGTGTTGGATATGAAAATTTCCCTGCTCTCAACGCATCAAAGCTTGGTTCTGGAAGGTTGTTAGAGGTTGTGTGTCCATGCGATCTTTCTTGCATTCAAGAGGGATGGGTTGTAATTCTAAAGCTGAGGATTTACACCACTTGCTTTTATTATGCCCGTGGTCCACTGAAGTTTGAAATGCACTTGAACTTGAATGTGGTGAACAACATGGCTCTCTTCAATCCAATTCGTGGTGCGTCCAGTTAAAGAAAGTTGGGCGGTCAAGTGAAGCTGCTGAGCGACGCAAACTGAGTTTTGTTTTATACACTGCTTGGGAAATTTGAAAACAAAGGAATGAATGGGTTTTCAGGGTCAACGTCGGCCAACCACTTCAATGTTGGAATATGAAGAATATATATGTGAATCTTTGAATTGAATTACGGCGAGATCCGTTGATCGAATTAATTGGATGATGGTTGGAGCATGTTCTCCTTCGAATGGTGATGAACGTGGTATATTCACATGTTCAATCCCGACTTTGAATGGATGAGATATTCAAGTCTAAAGATTGCGTAATTCAAAGCCAAAATGGGACTAAAAATAGCTAAAAGCATTTAGTCCCACATTGGCCATGGGATGGAAGTTCGTAGTGTTTAAATAGAGAAAATTGAGAACAAAGGACGTGCCCTTTGGGTACTTGGAGTTTTCGCGCGCGATTGGGAGGGAACTATGCTCGCACATGCGCTGTAACGCCCCGATCCTAAGGATACGAAGATCGTGTACATTAAGCCTCAGTACAGGAAATGGGTCATGTCAACAGTAGTCTCATATTTTTATATAATAAACATTGTTGACGTGTAGATGACGTATGCAACCATTCTAAAACTCCGTAATTCGTAAATGACTTACTACCCAGTTACAATTACGGCGTTTGTTTGGACCGTAATTCGTAAAAGACTTACGTAACTCAACTAACACTCACTTGTAACCCAGTTACCACTCACTTACAGCCCAGTTACAGTTAATTTTATGGTCATACAAATTTGTAATATTTTTTTATATTAAGATTAAAATTTTTTAATATTTAATTTTTTTAATATTTATTTGCAGTATTAAAACTTTTAAAATCACCAAATAGTTAATTTTGTGGTCAACTTTTTCACTTACGACTTATACATTACGACAACCAAACACCGTAAAGTACAATATACTTTCCCACTTTACAATTTTATATTACCAACCAAACACCGTAAAATTTACATACATGTAACTCATTTACAATTATAAAAGACTTTACCAATTACAACTACGAATTACGGCCAGTTACGACAACCAAACAGACCCGAAGTGTAACAAGTATCAGGTAATGTAGTAAAGTCTACAGGTAACATGGTAGTGGATAAAATATCAGGAATAGTAACAAGTACAACTACACAATAGCATACATGTATCAGGTAAGTCATGTTATTTATATAATAATAACAATTAGTACCACCTGGGCATTTTAATCAATCTTTTCCAATGTCCCATACCACTGGCAGTTCATACTGGAGCCCGCACTCCAGTCGAACCCATCCGGACATAGCATACGGGTACCATTATCCGAACGAGAGAGTGACCAAATAACAAGTGTTCCCGACGTCACTATTGTGTATACTATTTTATTATGTTAATTGGAAACCAAATGGTCGAGGAGCTCTTATCGGGTATGTGTATCCCGTGCATACCCAGGATCACTGCCTTAAACAGACCCCTGGCTGCTGAGACCAGGGCCCTCCGCTAAGAGGGGAGCACGAATCAAGTAACGGGAGCTTATGGAGCTATACAATCGGTAGGTAGCACTACCATCCCCTGCAGTAGGACTAACAATATGGATCCAGTATATCCACCCGATAAGATCTAATCAACCGTCAAGTCTCCCCCATCCCAAGTTATATTTATGATATTTAAAGTACACAATGTAGCAAGAACAAATACAGTGCATGGTACATGTAACATGAGAACAGGACCTGAGCTCTATTGATAGCCTAAAACAGGATAATGGGAAACAGGAACAATAGATGTGGGATTCCATATATCTCATATCAACAGCTCATGTATCCAGTAAAAGGAATATCAATATCAGTAACGGGAAATAATCATGTAACGGGAATACATGAATATGCATGTAGCAAGCATATAACCCATGATCTATGTA
Organism: Agave tequilana; assembly: GCA_038442645.1. Lineage (NCBI taxonomy): Eukaryota > Viridiplantae > Streptophyta > Magnoliopsida > Asparagales > Asparagaceae > Agave > Agave tequilana. Next base: position 33,072 of record JAVJIF010006877.1, read on the forward strand.
ACAGGAATACATAGACAATCAATACAGGTACACCGGTGAGTCTATATAACAGTGGAGTAAGATCATGAAGTAACTGTGCATCAAGTATCTAGGAAATAATACTACGACTATGTGGACTGATAGTATATCGTGAAGTGATGTATCCATGCATCAGTGAAGCGTGAAGAAGACAGAAATGGTGTCACGTGAAATAAGATCTGTGTTAATGGTAAGATATGCTTAAACTAATTATATCGGTACACTATTGAATATGTGTGATCTGTCTACAAGTACCTATATTACCGTTTTTGATCGATAACTATACTTTTATTAAACAATATTTCTAATCATGATTTATTAATTAAAGTAAGCAACAAATTTCATTTCATTAAACACAATAAAATAGAATTTATAAAGGAAAAACACTCACAAACGAGCCATGAAAAGGTAGCTCTCTTTCTCACGATCGCAACGGTTCCAGAATCGTCTAAATCGGACTCCGGATGCTCCAGATACCGCCCGAATACTAAAAGTAATAGAAATGGGTTAAATATGTAATAAAAATATTTAAATGCAAATACTAAAATTTAGCAGGGGGTTTTCTGTAATATTACCTTTATTGGTTTCGAAGCGGGTTTGGGTAGCTCTCGGGTCGGGTTTGGATCCAATACCCAAACCTATAACTTAAGTTAAATGGTTTTGTGTAGTAAGGGTTAATGGGTACCAACCCAATAGGGCTATTAGGTTCGGGTTTTCACCCGAACCCAACAAAGACAGCAGCAGCAGCCTGCTGTTGCCGCGCTCCTATGCGGGCCGGGGACGATCAAGATCCGCCGGCGGCAAGTCTAGCCGCCGGTGGTGGTCACACAGAGAGGGGGAAGAGAGAAAGGAGTGGAGAGAGAGAGATAAAAGGAGAGGGGGCAGGGGGCAGCCGCCAGGCCCAGCCTGGCCGCCTCGCCGGCGGCCGCCCAGGCCGGCGACGGCACTCAGGACGCCGCCGGCGGTCTGGGGCCACACACAGAGCGGGGAGAGAGAGAGAGAGTAAGGAAGAAGAAGAAAAAGAAAAGGAATAAGAAGAAGAAGAAGAAGAAGAAGAGGGGTTGGAGACCGGCCTTGGGGTCGTGGTGGCGCGCCGGCCATCGGCCACGTGGCCGCCAGCGTGGGTCAGACCCACGCTGGCCTGGAATGGTGAGATGGAGAGAGAGGGAGAGAGAGAATGATAGAGAGAGAATCAAGTTACAGAAAAAGGAGAGAAGAAGAAGGATAAGAAGAAGGAAAAGGAGGAGGAGGAGGAGAAGAATAAGGGGAAGAGGGGGTGGTCTACCCAGGCTGGCCGCAACGGTGCAGCCCAGGCGGAGGAGGCCAGCGGTGGCGTTCTGGCCGGCCTCCGGTGATGGGGGAAAGAAACGAGAGAGGGAGAAGATTGAGATGAGAGAGAAAGGGAAGAAGAAATAGAAGGAGAAAAAGAAGACAGTGGTGATGTGCGATTGCCGTTGTGGTGGGGCGGCCTGGCATAGTCGTACGCGTGACGGAGTTGGCTGAGATTATCGGCCGGCGAACCTGGCTGGCTGGCCAGGAAGCAGCTCAGCAGTGGAAAGAGAGAGAGAGTGAAATAGGGTGATAAAGAGGGGAATGTCGGTTGGCTGAGGCGGTGAGAAGGATGGAGAAAGTTGGAGAAAATGGGAGAAAGAAAAAGAAAGATTAATAAAAATCTTATTTAATTAATAATATTTAAGTTTGTAAAAATTAGACTAATTCCGAATGATTCTCATAAATTATAAAAAATAGATAATATTATCCTGAGACGTAATATGAAAATGGTTTGATGAAAGTCCATCTGGTTTTAAATTAAAAATCCTGGAAGGTTTCGCCGGTATTGGGCGACACCAGTTCGGCCCGAATTTTCATAAATTTAGAAAAATTCTCAAAAATATCAAAACGTAGCTAATGAGATTCTAAGACATAAGATGAAAGCAGATTCTTAAAATTCAACTCCGTTTGTGAATTAAAAATCATAGAGCCGATTATCGGTATCGGTCGACACCGACTACGGAGATTTTCCAAAATAATCCAGAAAAATTTCAAAAAATTCTGAAAAAACTAAAATATTGAAAAATAATATCTGAAACTGAAATTGGCTCAATCTGACTAATAGAAAGGTCAAAGAATGCTAGTACTATTCACATGACAAAGAATGCAAATCAACATAGTAAAACCAAACACATTGACATTAGGTATCACTTTCTTAGAGATCATTATGAGAAAGGTGATATTGAAATTGATTATGTTTCTACCGATTTTCAACTTGCCGATATTTTTACTAAACCTCTAGATTATGCTAGATTTTCTTTTATTTGTGGTGAGTTGAATGTTTGCATGATAGATTCTTAAAAATATTTCTATTTTGGTGTTTTGTTTTGATTTTAACCCTTTTTGATGTATGACAAAAAGGGGGAGAAAAATATATAAGTTTAAGTGTTTATTGAAAAAGAAATAAGTTTGCTTATAGTTTGCTTATAGTTTAAGTGTTTATTGAAAAAGAAATAAGTTTGCTTATAATTTGAGTTTAGTATATTTACTATAAGTTTAAAGAGAAAAAGTATAAGTTTAATTGGTATTAAGTTTGATTTCAAATAGTATTTAAGCTTTTGACAAAAATATTGGGTTTTCAATGCTTCATGTATCTCACTAATAGTTATTTTTTTTTACATAGCATTGTTTGAGGGGGAGCTTTCCAAGCTCTTCTTCCTTTATTTGTTTAAATAACTTATATGTTTTGTCATCATCAAAAGGGGGAGATTGTTGGCCCAAGGTTACAATCACCCATGATTAGTGTATTTTGATGATCACAAAACATATTAGTTATTTGTACTAATAATATTTGTTATTTAAGTGTGTTTCAGGTTTCTATTCATTCTAGAAGTCTTCTCTCACAAATACAAGGATTTGGACTCAAGTCAACTCCAATTGGGCTCAAGGAACAAGTGTTGAAGATCATATGAAGAAGCCTATTGAAGATCTTGAAGTCCTTAGAATCATTGTAAGAATAGAATGTTAAAGTTTGAGTGTTGGATAATTGGCTCTAAGATACACACACAAAAAAAAATTTGGTTTTGATAAAATTTGGTCTTGTTTTCATTTTCAAAATTTGGTTTCATGCCTTAGTAGAGATTTACATGAACCTAAGTTTTATAAAATAAATATCTTGTCTAGTTCATGTATACATACTCCTACTAACATGTTACTCTAGTTTGTTTAAACCTAAAACAACTTTTCAAATTTTCCCAAACTCAAAAACCTGCAGTTTTTCTTATTTCAGGCTGACCGGCCGACCGGCCCGGTCGACCGGCTCAGCAACCTGGACGTGCACGTCTGTGCACGTCTGTCGGTCGACCGGACCGGTCGACCGACCAAGAGCACACTGCTCTCTGGTTTTCTGGGTCGACCGGACCGGTCGACCGGAAGAAGGAAACTGTGTTTCCTCTTTTGGGACGGTCGACCGAGAGCCAACGGCTCTTTGCAGCTGGCTGGCGGTCGACCGGACCGGTCGACCGCCAAGCCTGCAAAAGCCCAACGGCTCTTTCCTCTTTTGTGCAATTCTCTCCGGTCGACCGCCAAGCCTGCAAAAGCCCAACGGCTCTTTCCTCTTTTGTGCAATTCTGAAATCTGTTTTTTATCTGATTTCTTGGCAGACTTTTTCAGCGATTTTCAGGTCTTTTTCAGAGAAAATAAGACCAAAAGAAATTATTTTTAACCTATTTTTAACCCTATAAATAGAGGAGAAGTCTCTCTTGCATATCACCTAGAAAAATCCTCAAGTTTGTGTTGTTTTCAAAAGAGAAAAGAAAAGAGTTTAAAGCTTTCATTCCAATTCTTTTTGAGCTTGTTTTTCAGTTGTGTTTGATTACTAATATCACTCTACAACTGAAGTTTTTCTCACCACACTTCATAGAGCCAAAAATCCTATACTCATTCTATAGTGAAGTTGTAATTGAAGTGAGAGTGTTTGTAAAAGAGTTTGAGAAAAAGTATAGTGATCTTGTTGTGATCACTTTGTTCTTGTAATCCTTTCCTGTGGAGCAACCTCTTCGGTAGAGGTCCTTTTGTACTCGGTGGAGCTCGGTGCTCGGTCTTCGGTAGACCAAATTGTAAAGGCGTCCTCGGTGGATAGTGGAAACCCTTCACGGAGGTGAAGGCGGGGAGTAGAGCGGTGGCTCGAACCTCGAAACAAATCACTTTGTTTGCGATTGCCTTTGCGTCTAATTCTTGCTTTACTTTTCAATAGCTCCTTATGCTTTCTATTGCATACTTGTGATATTGTTTGAATCTCTTGTGATACTATTTGCTTGCTTGTAATTCTTGCCATATATCATTGTGTTCGCATCATTCTTCATATCATCCATTTCATACTTGTGTGTGCCAATCCCGTACTCATCCAACAAGAGCTTCACATAGCGCCTCAACCCATATCAAGGGGAATCAAGAGGAGTTTAGTCCAGAGCCTCGCAAGGGGAATTCGGCTACACTTGTTGGATTGTGCTAAGTTGAGCCTCACTTGTTTTTAGGTTCCGCATTTAGAGTGTTAAAATTTTAAGATTAGCAATCACACCTATTCACCCCCCCTCTAGGTGTTTTTCAATTGGTATCAGAGCTTGGACTCTAGGATTTGGCTTAACAACCTTAGAGAAGATCCTAATTTGCTAATCATTTCATTCATATTCATATAGTAAAAATGGCCGATGGAATTAAGACCCCTCCTAAGTTTGATGGACTTAACTTTCCCATATGGAAAGTTAAGATGACCGTGTTTTTGCAATCTCTAGGTAGCCGAGTTGCAAAAGCCGTGACTAAGTCCTTTAGTGTACCCCCCGGTGACGAATCCACTTGGTCCGAAATAGAGACTAAGGAATTCGATGCCAATGCCAAAGCTCACTATGCACTTCTACAAGCCCTTAATGATGATGACATTTCTAGGGTTATCCATTGCAAATCCGCATATGAGATTTGGTCACACTTGATAGTCACACATGAGGGGACCTCACAAGTAAAGAAGGCTAAGATTGACCTTCTTCGGTCCCAATATGAAACATTTAGCATGCAAGAAAATGAAACCATAGATGATATGGTTACAAGATTTACCAAGATTACTAATGGACTCTCTTCTTTAGGTGAAGATATCAACAATGATCAAAGAGTAAGGAAGATCATCCGAGCTCTTCCTCCTTCATGGGAAGTTAATGCAACAACATTGAAAGAACTCAACGACAATGAAGAGATGGAGCTTATAGGTCTCATTGGGAACCTCAAAACCCATGAGATGGAAAGGAAAGCAAGGGAGGATATGGCTCCTTCCAAAAGAAGACTATCGCCTTCAAGAGTCAAGCTACACACTCCGACGAAGACGATGAAGAAGAAGATGATGAGGAGCTCTCACTCCTTGTTAAGAATGTCCGGAGGATGTACAACAAGGCGAAGTACCAAGGTAGAAGAAGATGGCAAGGAGGCAAAGAAGAAAGAAGGATCACTTGTTTCAATTGCCAAAAGCCCGGACACATTGTTGCGGAGTGTCCGGACAAAGCTAAGCCCTCCACATCAAAGAAGCCCTACAAGAAGAAGGCTATGAAGGCAACTTGGGATTCGGAGACCGAATCCGAGGAAGAAATAGACACCGCCAACATGTGCTTCATGGCTAATGAAGGCACAAGCAAGGTAACCTCTTCCCCTTACCATGATAATGAGCTTTCTATGGATGAATTAGAAGAGGCTTTTGTTGAGTTGTCACAAAATTATGATTTCTTAAAGAAAAAGTATTTAAAAATGAAAAAGGAAAATGAATCTTTAAGTCATCAAGTTTTTACTCTTACAAAAGAAAAGGATGATTTGGTTTCCACCTTGGCCACTACTAAAAATGATTTTGAAAAATATAAGATTTCTTGCAAAGGTAAGGCCCCACTAATTGATTCTAATGAAGTTTCTATGCTTAAGGAAAGATTAGACTCATTAAGTGTTGTTTTGAAAAATTGTGAGTTTAACAAGAAGAAAATTGAGGCTATGTTTCCTAAGAAACAAGCCCCAAAGAAAAATGCTCATGGTCATGTTCATGTTCATGCTACACAACCTAAACAACATGGCAAAACCCCAAAACATGCTCACACTACACGTACACATTATGCATTCATGTATGGTAGAGTGTTCTCATGTTCACATTGTGGGCGGAAAGGACACTTAGCCAATTTTTGCTATGATAGACTATATGCATCACATCATAATATTTGGGTTCGAGGGACTAACTTTAAAGGACCCAAGAAAGTTTGGGTACCAAAATCAACAATTATGTTAAATGATGTAGGTACTTTCCAAAGCCCAACGACGTAGAGGATTGTGGTATCTTGATAGCGGTTGCTCAAGGCACATGACTTGAGACATCAACAACTTTGCAACCCTTATCAAGATATCATGAAGGTGGCACCGTCACCTTCGGAGATGACGCCAAGGGTAAAATCATCGGTATTGGTAATGTAAAACTTGGCACCTCTCCTTTAATTGAAAATGTAGTTTTAGTTGATGGCCTCAAGCATAATCTCTTGAGTGTTAGTCAACTTTGTGATAAAGGTTTTGATGTTATTTTTGATAATGTTGCTTGTAAAGTAATTGATAGAACTTCTAATGTTTGTGTATTTTCCGGTTTTCGTGAAAGTAATGTTTATATGATTGATATGTTAGATATGTCTTGTAATATTACTTGTTTGAAAGCCCTCAATGATGACTCTTGGTTGTGGCATAGGAGATTAGGCCATATTTCTTTTGATCACATTTCTAGGTTAAACACAAAGGAAATGGTGAAAGGTATTCCTTACTTGAATTTTGAAAAGGACCGAGTTTGTGACGCATGTCAATTTGGGAAACAAACTAAGTCTTCTTTCAAGTCAATTAAGGATATCATGACATCACGTCCTTTGGAGTTAATCCATATGGATCTTTTTGGCCCTACACAAACCAAAAGTCTAAGTGGGAATAGATTTGCTTATGTTTTGGTTGATGACTTTTCAAGGTTTACTTGGGTTTTCTTTCTTGAACACAAAAACCAAGCATTTTCGTATTTCCAAACTTTTAAGAAAAGAGTTGAAAAAGAAAAAGATGTTTCGATTTTGAGAATAAGAAGTGATAGAGGAGGTGAATTCATTAACCAACCCTTTACCACTTTTTGTGATGAACATGGAATAAAGCATGAACTATCTTGTCCTAGAACTCCACAACAAAATGGAGTAGTTGAACGGAAAAATAGAACATTACAAGAGATGGCTAGGACAATGCTTAGTGAATACGGTCTACCACATTATTTGTGGGCCGAGGCCGTTAATACATCATGCTATATATCAAATCGTGTTTTCTTATGTAAAAATACTACTAAAACCTCTTTTGAAATGTACTTTTCTAGAAAACCAAATGTTTCTTATTTCAAAGTTTTTGGATGTAAATGTTTTGTTTTAAATACAAAAGATAATTTAGGAAAGTTTGATGCTAGATCTTATGAGGCTATTTTTGTAGGTTACTCAAACACTAGTAAGGCTTATAGAGTTTTCATTAGATCATCATTGACTATTGAAGAGTCTATTCATGTTAAGTTTGAGGAATCTAACAAGTTTGTTAAGAATGTTGTAGAAATAGATGCATTGGATGAAGGTTTGGAGAAAGTGACCTTGGAGGATGCTTCTACTATGAGAGACAAACCAAAGGATGATGAAGGAAGCGAAGCTAAGGTGGAAGAGGCACAAGGAAATGAAAATCAAACACATGAGGTGGAGCCTACTCAACCACTACCAAAGGATTGGAGATACAATCCACATCATCCCAAGGACCTCGTCATAGGTGAAGTATCAAAAGGGGTAACTACTCGCTCTAGACTTCATGACTATTGTGGTAACTATGCATTCATTTCTCATATTGAACCCAAAAATGTCCTCGAAGCCGAGGCCGATTCATATTGGTTGCTAGCCATGCAAGAGGAGCTCAATCAATTTGAGCGCAACCAAGTTTGGCACCTTATTCCTAGGCCCCACGATAGACCAACAATTGGTACTAAGTGGATCTTTAAGAACAAGTTGGATGAATCGGGTAATGTAGTTAGAAACAAGGCTAGGTTAGTTGCCCAAGGTTACACTCAAATCGAAGGGATCGATTTTGAAGAAACCTTTGCACCCGTAGCACGGCTTGAAGCCATACGGATGACACTAGCATTTGCCTCATATAAAGATTTCAAATTATTTCAAATGGATGTTAAAAGTGCTTTTCTAAATGGATTTATTGAAGAGGAGGTGTATGTTGAACAACCCCCCGGGTTTGTTGATCCTACACATCCGGATTTTGTTTTTAAATTAGATAAAGCTCTTTATGGTTTAAAACAAGCCCCTAGGGCTTGGTATGAAAGACTTTCTTCATTTTTGATTTCAAATGGTTTTAAGAAAGGTAAAATTGACACAACTTTGTTTACAAAACATGTTGAAAAGGATATTCTTATTGTGCAAATTTATGTGGATGATATTATTTTTGGTTCTACTAATGAATCTCTTTGCAAAGCTTTTGAGTCATGCATGAAGGATGAATTTGAAATGTCTATGATGGGGGAGCTCAACTATTTCCTTGGACTCCAAATCAAGCAAAGGAAGGATGGGATCTTCATCAATCAAGCCAAGTACACAAAGGAACTAATCAAAAGGTTTGGGCTTGAAGGATCGAAAGTAAGCAAAACTCCCATGGCAACAACTACAAAGCTTGACAAGGATGAACAAGGTAAAAGTGTAGACATTAAATTATATCGTAGCATGATTGGTAGCTTGCTTTATTTGACGGCTAGTAGGCCGGATATTATGTTTTCCGTTTGTCTTTGTGCACGTTTTCAATCTTGTCCTAAAGAATCTCACATAATTGCGGTTAAACGCATAATTAGATACCTTAAGGGCACTATTGAAATGGGTTTGTGGTATCCTAAAACCAGATTATTTGAAATGAAGAGTTTTTCGGATGCCGACTATGCGGGTTGTAGGGTAGATAGGAAGAGCACAAGTGGAACATGTCAATTCTTGGGTAATTGTCTTGTATCTTGGTCTTCCAAAAAGCAAAATTCGGTAGCCCTATCAACCGCCGAGGCGGAGTATGTTGCAGCCGGAGCTTGTTGTGCACAAGTTCTTTGGATGAAACATACTCTCCTCGACTATGATTTACACTTTGATCATGTTAAAATATTTTGTGATAATACTAGTACTATTCACATGACAAAGAATGCAAATCAACATAGTAAAACCAAACACATTGACATTAGGTATCACTTTCTTAGAGATCATTATGAGAAAGGTGATATTGAAATTGATTATGTTTCTACCGATTTTCAACTTGCCGATATTTTTACTAAACCTCTAGATTATGCTAGATTTTCTTTTATTTGTGGTGAGTTGAATGTTTGCATGATAGATTCTTAAAAATATTTCTATTTGGTGTTTTGTTTTGATTTTAACCCTTTTTGATGTATGACAAAAAGGGGGAGAAAAATATATAAGTTTAAGTGTTTATTGAAAAAGAAATAAGTTTGCTTATAGTTTGCTTATAGTTTAAGTGTTTATTGAAAAAGAAATAAGTTTGCTTATAATTTGAGTTTAATTTATTTACTATAAGTTTAAAGAGAAAAAGTATAAGTTTAATTGGTATTAAGTTTGATTTCAAATAGTATTTAAGCTTTTGACAAAAATATTGGGTTTTCAATGCTTCATGTATCTCACTAATAGTTATTTTTTTTTACATAGCATTGTTTGAGGGGGAGCTTTCCAAGCTCTTCTTCCTTTATTTGTTTAAATAACTTATATGTTTTGTCATCATCAAAAAGGGGGAGATTGTTGGCCCAAGGTTACAATCACCCATGATTAGTGTATTTTGATGATCACAAAACATATTAGTTATTTGTACTAATAATATTTGTTGTTTAAGTGTGTTTCAGGTTTCTATTCATTCTAGAAGTCTTCTCTCACAAATACAAGGATTTGGACTCAAGTCAACTCCAATTGGGCTCAAGGAACAAGTGTTGAAGATCATATGAAGAAGCCTATTGAAGATCTTGAAGTCCTTAGAATCATTGTAAGAATAGAATGTTAAAATTTGAGTGTTGGATAATTGGCTCTAGGATACACACACACAAAAAAATTTGGTTTTGATAAAATTTGGTCTTGTTTTCATTTTCAAAATTTGGTTTCATGCCTTAGTAGAGATTTACATGAACCTAAGTTTTATAAAATAAATATCTTGTCTAGTTCATATATACATACTCCTACTAACATGTTACTCTAGTTTGTTTAAACCTAAAACAACTTTTCAAATTTTCCCAAACTCAAAAACCTGCAGTTTTTCTTATTTCAGGCTGACCGGCCGACCGGCCCGGTCGACCGGCTCAGCAACCTGGACGTGCACGTCTGTGCACGTCTGTCGGTCGACCGGACCGGTCGACCGACCAAGAGCACACTGCTCTCTGGTTTTCTGGGTCGACCGGTCGACTGGAAGAAGGAAACTGTGTTTCCTCTTTTGGGACGGTCGACCGAGAGCCAACGGCTCTTTGCAGCTGGGCTGGCGGTCGACCGGACCGGTCGACCGCCAAGCCTGCAAAAGCCCAATGGCTCTTTCCTCTTTTGTGCAATTCTGAAATCTGTTTTTTATCTGATTTCTTGGCAGACTTTTTCAGCGATTTTCAGGTCTTTTTCAGAGAAAATAAGACCAAAAGAAATTGTTTTTAACCTATTTTTAACCCTATAAATAGAGAAGTCTCTCTTGCATATCACCTAGAAAAATCCTCAAGTTTGTGTTGTTTTCAAAGAGAAAAGAAAAGAGTTTAAAGCTTTCATTCCAATTCTTTTTGAGCTTGTTTTTCAGTTGTGTTTGATTACTAATATCACTCTACAACTGAAGTTTTTTTCACCACACTTCATAGAGCCAAAAATCCTATACTCATTCTATAGTGAAGTTGTAATTGAAGTGAGAGTGTTTGTAAAAGAGTTTGAGAAAAAGTGTAGTGATCTTGTTGTGATCACTTTGTTCTTGTAATCCTTTCCTTATGGAGCAACCTCTTCGGTAGAGGTCCTTTTGTACTCGGTGGAGCTCGGTGCTCGGTCTTCGGTAGACCAAATTGTAAAGGCGTCCTCGGTGGATAGTGGAAACCCTTCACGGAGGTGAAGGCGGGGAGTAGAGCGGTGGCTCGAACCTCGAAACAAATCACTTTGTTTGCGATTGCCTTTGCGTCTAATTCTTACTTTACTTTTCAATAGCTCCTTATTGCTTTCTATTGCATACTTGTGATATTGTTTGAATCTCTTGTGATACTATTTGCTTGCTTGTACTTCTTGCCATATATCATTGTGTTCGCATCATTCTTCATATCATCCATTTCATACTTGTGTGTGCCAATCCCGTACTCATCCAACAAGAGCTTCACATAGCGCCTCAACCCATATCAAGGGGAATCAAGAGGAGTTTAGTCCAGAGCCTCGCAAGGGGAATTCGGCTACACTTGTTGGATTGTGCTAAGTTGAGCCTCACTTGTTTTTAGGTTCCGCATTTAGAGTGTTAAAATTTTAAGATTAGCAATCACACCTATTCACCCCCCCTCTACGTGTTTTTCAACCAGGGCCCTCCGCTAAGAGGGGAGCACGAATCAAGTAAAGGGAGCTCAAGGAGCTATACAATCGGTAGGTAGCACTACCATCTCCTGCAGTGGGACTAATAATATGGATCTAGTACATCCACTCGATAAGATCTAATCAACCGTCAACTCTCCCCCATCCCCAAGTTCTATTTATGATATTTAAAGTACACAATGTAGTAAGAACAAATACAGTGCATGGTACATATAACATGAGAACAGGACCTGAGCTCTGTTGATAGCCTAAAACAGGATAACAGGAAACGGGAACAATAGATGTGGGATTCCACATATCGCATATCAATAGCTCATGTATCCAGTAACAAGAATATCAATATCAGTAACGGGAAATAATCATGTAACGGGAATACATGAATATGCATGTAGCAAGCATATAACCCATGATCTATGCAACAGGAATACATAGACAATCAATACAGGTACACCGGTGAGTCTATATAACAGTAGAGTAAGATCATGAAGTAACTGTGCATCAAGTATCTAGGAAATAATACTATGACTATGTGGACTGACAGTATATCATGAAGTGATGTATCCATGCATCAGTGAAGCGTGAAGAAGACAGAAATGGTGTCACGTGAAATAAGATCTGTGTTAAGTGTAAGATATGCTTAAACTAATTATATCGGTACACTACTGAATATGTGTGATCTGTCTACAAGTACCTATATTATCGTTATTGATCGATAACTATACTTTTATTAAACAATATTTCTAATCATGATTTATTAATTAAAGTAAGCAACAAATTTCATTTCATTAAACACAATAAAATAGAATTATAAAGGAAAAACACTCACAAACGAGCCATAAAAAAGGTAGCTCTCTTTGCCACGATCGCAACGATTCCAGAATCGTCTAAATCGGACTCCGGATGCTCCAGATACCGCCCGAATACTAAAAGTAATAGAAATGGGTTAAATATGTAATAAAAATATTTTAAATGCAAATACTGAAATTTAGCAGGGTTTTTTTGTAATATTACCTTTATTGGGTTTCGAAGCGGGTTTGGGTAGCTCTCGGGTCGGGTTTGGATCCAATACCCAAACCCATAACTTAAGATAAATGGTTTTGGGTAGTAAGGGTTAATGGGTACCAACCCAATAGGGCTATTGGGTTCGGGTTTACACCCGAACCCAACAATGACAGCAGCAACAATAGCAGCCTGCTGCTGCCGCGCTCCTATGCGGGCCGGCCGGCCAGCTCAGCTGGCCGGCGACGATTAAGACCTGCCGGCGGTGAGTCTAGCTGCCGGTGGTGGTCACACATAGAGGGGGAGAGAGAGAGAAAGAAGTGGAGAGAGAGAGATAAAAGGAGAGGGGGGCATGGGGCAGCGGCCAGGCCCAGCCTGGCCGCCTCATCGGCGGCCGCCCAGGCCGGCGACGGCACTCAGGCCGCCGCCGGCGGTCTGGGGCCACGCACAGAGCGGGGGGAGAGAGAGTGAGGAAGAAGAAGAAAAAGAAAAGGAGGAAGAAGAAGAAGAAGAAGATGAGGGGGTGGAGACCGGCCTTGGGGGCATGGTGGCGCGCCGGCCACCGGCCACGTGGCCGCCGGCGTGGGTCAGACCCACGCTGGCCTGGAACGGTGAGATGGAAAGAGAGGGAGAGATAGAATGATAGAGAGAGAATCAAGTTACAGAAAAAGGAGAGAAGAAGAAGGATAAGAAGAAGGAAAAGGAGGAGGAGAAGAAGAATAAGGGGAAGAGGTGGGTGGTCTAACCAGGTTGGCCGCGGCGGTGCAGCCCAGGCGGAGGAGGCCAGCGGTGGCGTTCTGGCCGGCCTCCGGTGATGGGGGGAAGAAACGAGAGAGGGAGAAGATTGAGATGAGAGAGAAAGGGAAGAAGAAATAGAAGGAGAAAAAGAAGACAGTGGTGGTGTGCGATTGCCATCGTGGTGGGGCGGCCTGGCATAGTCGTACGCGTGACAGCGTTGGCCGAGATGATCGGCCGGCGAACTTGGCTGGCTGGCCAAGAAGCAGCTCAGGAGTGGAAAGAGAGAGAGAGAGAGAGAGAGAGAGTGAAATAGGGTGATAAAGAGGGGAATGTCGGTTGGCTGAGGCGGTGAGAAGGATGGAGAAAGTTGGAGAAAATGGGATAAAGAAAAAGAAAGATTAATAAAATTTTTATTTAATTAATAATATTTAAGTTGGTAAAAATTAGACTAATTCCGAATGATTCCCATAAATTACAGAAAATAGAGAATATTAGAATATGAAAACGGTTTGATGAAAGTCCATCTGGTTTGTAAATTAAAAATCCTGGAAGGTTTCGCCGGTACTGGGCGACACCAGTTCGGTCCGAATTTTTATAAATTTAGAAAAATTCTCAAAAATATCAAAACGTAGCTATTAGGATTCTAAGACATAAGGTGAAAGCAGATTCTCAAAATTCAACTCCGTTTGTGAATTAAAAATCATAGAGCCGATTATCGTTATCGGTCGACACCGACTACGGAGATTTTCCAAAATAATCCAGAAAAATTTCAGAAAATTCTGAAAAATCTAAAATATTGAAAAATAATATCTGAAACTGAAATCGACTTAATCGACTAATAGAAAGGTCCAATCAATTTGTACGTCGTATCGAGTACTGATACTGTGATACGTACATCAGGGATCAGGGGGTTACATGCGCGCACGCGCCGCCGCTGGCGGCAGCGGCGGCCGGCTGGCACCGGCGCTGGGTCTGGGTTCGGGTTCGGGTTCGGGTTCCTTACCCGACCTGGTTCTTTTTGAATCAGGTCTCATGGGTATGGGTTGCGAGCATACCCGCTCCGCTACCCGAACCAGACCCGCTCCGCTCCGGATCCAAACCGCCTGCCAACGGCTGTCTGAAAACCATCTGGGCGGTTGGACCGAACAGTTACAAAGGTTCAGACCGAACCGCTACAACTGTTGAAAGATTTCAGACTAAAATGCCCCTCCCGGAGCACTATAAGTAGCGCTCCGGTTTCTCTTTCTAAGACACACAAAATCAGAATAACTCTCTCCTCTCTCTCTGCGTTCTGAACTGGGAAGCGAGTTTCTGCGTTCTGAACTGGGGAATGGAGTTCTGAAGCAACTTCCAGCGAGAAGTGGGAAAGTCAATTTTCGAAGCGACTTCCAAAAGAGATTCTGCAAAAAATTCGTTCTGAAAGAGGGCTCAAAAAATTCAACAGATTCTTTAATAGAATTGTTGTCTGAATCTGGGACTTCTGAAGAAGAATATTCTTCAACCTTCCTTCCTCCTCTACAGTGGGTGCTCCTCCAAAGTAAAGGTAAATATTCTCCCAAAATTTGTCTTTGTCCTGCTGCTTCAATCATCTTGTGAAGGTACTGGTTAACTACGGTTCGACCGTACGGTGATTTGATAGTGCTATCCAAATACTGTGAAGGAGTGTTGTATCTTGGGAGACCAGCATCCAGTAACCCATTAGCACCGGTGCGGGGGACGTAATTGTCTTAAGGAGATTCGCTCTAAGCGTACCTCACTCCAAGTACTGTATAAGTGAATTAGTTTCTTTATACAGGGGATATATTGATGCTCAGTATATTGAGACTGATTTATATCAGTCTAATTGGTATTTAACCAAGGAAGAAAATTGAAAGGTGGTTCTTAAATTAAGGAACGTTCTATTGAACGGAAAAACCTCCCACCTGATATTTGCCGACCTGGCCAATTAGATTGTTGATATTTCAGTGATCTTGAATAGTTGTCAGATTGATTCCTGTGAACCCAGAGTCCAACATTCTTAAGATAATTATTGTATTGAAGTTTCTACTTCTGTTCTGCTTAAACTTGCGAAAAATGTCTGAGACTAATCAAGATAGCTCTAGTAAGGCACCAAACATGCAGCTACAAGATTTGATGCCTACTCCACTTCCTAACCCAAAGCCGGAGAAGCCAGAAAAATTTGACGGCACAGAATTCAAGAGGTGGCAACAGAAGATACTCTTCTACTTGAGCACTCTTTATCTGGCCAAATTCTTGCAAGAAGATCCACCAGAACCCGGAACTGATCGGGACTCAGTCCTTGCAGTCGATGCATGGACTCAAGGTAACTTTCTTTGCCGAAATTATATTTTAAATGGACTGGATGACTCTCTTTACAATGTCTACAGTTCCATCACAACGGAAAGAAGTTATGGGTCAGTCTTGACAAGAAGTACAAGACTGAGGATGCTGGTACCAAGAAGTTCGTCGTAGGACGATTTCTGGAGTACAAAATGGTGGACAGCAAGACTGTAATCAGTCAGGTGCAAGAGTTCCAACTTATCTTGCACGAGATAGGAGCCGAAGGTATGATTCTACCTGAAACCTTTCAGGTTGCTACTATCGTGGAGAAACTCCCACCTGTGTGGAGAGATTTCAAGAACTACCTGAAGCACAAGCGAAAGGAGCTGAAGTTGGAAGATCTCATTGTGAGGCTTCGAATCGAGGAGGACAATCGAAAGTCCGAGAAAAGGAGCAGTAAGAAATCCTATGAAGCCAAAGCCAATGTGATCGAAGACTCAAAGGGGAAAGCGTCTACTTCCAAAGGCTTAAAGTGGAAGAAGACTTCCCAGGGGTACAAAGGTAAGGTCCAAGACGGCAAGAATAAGCGCTTCAAGGGAACCTGCTACATCTGCAACAAAGAAGGGCATAAGGTGAATGAATGTCGCAGCCGTCTCAAAAAGAATAAGAAGAACCATCCACAGGCAAACTTGACCGGTCATGCATCACCAAGCCTTTCAGCTGTGGTATCAGAGGTGAATCTGACAACCAACAATAAGGATTGGTGGGTAGACACTGGGTCTACTCGGCACATCTGCTCTGAGAAATTATTATTCTCTGAATATCAAAAACTAGAGCAAGATGAGCAACTATTCATGGGAAACTCAGCCGTCTCAAAGATTGAAAGAAAAGGCAAGGTCATCCTGAAGTGGACATCTGGAAAAGAGCCTACTCTGAACGAGGTGCTACATGTTCCAGATATCCGCAAGAATTTGATCTCTGGATCAATACTTAGTAAGAAAGGATTTAGAATGGTTTTTGAATCAGATAAATTTATACTTACTAAGGGAGGGATGTATGTGGGAAAGGGTTATCTTGTTGATGGACTTTTTAAAGCCAATGTTGCAGTGGTAGATAAAAAGTCTGTGTATTTGTACGCGAAGCTTATAAATAAAGAAAAAATCTTCTGTTTATTTACTTGAGTCTCCTATTTTATGGCATGCTAGATTAGGGCATATAAATTACAAGTCATTAAAGAACTTGTCTAATCTAGGATATATTCCTAAACTCAACTTGGAAGAAATTCACAAGTGTGAGATTTGTGTTGAGGCCAAGTTGGCGAAAAATTCATTTCACTCAATAGATCGAAATACAGAACCTTTAGGGTTAATTTATAGCGATCTGTGTGACTTGAAGTTTATGCCAACTAGAGACGGTAAAAAGTAATTTATTACTTTTATTGATGACTGTACAAGATACTGTTATGTGTATCTTTTAAACAGTAAGGATGAGGCAATAAATATGTTTATAACATATAAAGCCGAAGTTGAGAATCAACTCAACAAGAAAATCAAGATTCTAAAATCCGATAGAGGCGGAGAATATGAATCAAATGATTTTAGCGAGTTATGTGCTAAATTTGGTATAATCCATCAAACAACAGCACCATATACTCCTCAGCAAAATGGAATTGGGAACGAAAGAACAGAACTTTGAAGGAGATGGTCAATTCCATGTTCGTAAGTTCTGGAGCTCCGCAGAACTTGTGGGGGGAAGCTCTATTAACTGCAAATTATATTCTAAATAGAGTACCCCACAAGAAACTTGATCTTATACCATTTGAGTTATGGCATGGAAGGACACCTTCCTACCATTACCTCAAAATGTGGGGGTGCCTTGCAAAGGTACTAGCACCATTACCTAAAAAGACTAAGTTGAGAGTAAAAACTATGGACTGCATATTCATAGGCTATACCTTGAATAGTAGTGCCTACAAATTTCTGGTTCATAAATCAGAAATACCAGATATTCATGTAAACATGATTATCGAATCTAGAGATGTTGTGTTCTTTGAAGACATTTTTTCATACAAACAGGAAGCAGATAAGACTTCTGGGAAAAAACACATGAGATGGCATTCAGGGATGAAAGCTCTGAGGAACCGATTGTTAATGCAGAAATTGAATTAAGAAGAAGTCAGAGATCTAGAATCTCAAAATCTTTTGGTCCAGATTTCATAGCATACGCTATTGAAAGCGAGCCTCAAACATTTAAAGAGGCTATGTCAACCCCAGAAGCACAAATGTGGAAAGAAGCTATAATTAGCGAAATAGAATCCATACTAAGTAATCATACTTGAGAATTGATAAATTTGCCTCCTGGCAGTAAACCAATTGGTATAAGTGGATTTTCAAAAGAAAATTAAAACCCGATGGATCTATCGATAAGTACAAGGCTAGATTAGTAGCTAAGGGTTATCGACAAAAGGAAGGACTTGACTACCTCGATACTTATTCACTAGTAACAAGAATAACGTCCATTCGGATGTTGATTGCAATTGCAGTATTGCATAACTTAGATATTCATCAAATGGATGTCAAGACTGCATTCTTAAATGGTGAATTAAATGAAGAGATATATATGGAGCAACCTGAAGGATTTATAGTCAAGGGCCAAGAACACAAGGTGTGTAAATTGATAAAATCCTTATACGGTCTAAAGCAGGCTCCAAAACAGTGGCATGAGAAATTTGATAGTGTCATGATCAAAGATGGATTCACTATTAATGAATGCGATAAGTGTGTTTACACTAAAACAATTAAAAATGCATGTATCATTGTTTGTCTTTATGTAGACGACATGTTGATACTTGGGACTAATATTGAAATTATTAAGTCCACTAAAAGAATGTTATCCAACAGTTTTGACATGAAGGATCTGGGGGTTGCTGATGTAATTTTAGGAATTAAAATCACCAGAACACTAGATGAAATCAGTCTATCTCAATCTCACTACGTATATAAGATGATAGAAAGATTTAAGGATATTGGGATAAAAGAGAATACTAATCCTTTTCTCCCACACATCCACCTTCATGAGAATACAGGAACTGGAATACGCCAGTTGGAATATTCTCAGATTATCGGAAGTCTAATGTATTTGATGAATTGCATTAGACCCGATATTGCTTACACTGTAAGCAAGTTAAGCAGATGCACTAGTAACCCTAGTGATGCACATTGGACTGCTCTGCTATGAGTATTGGGTTACGTATCACATACCAAAGAATATGTCTTGAGATATGAACAGTATCTACTTGTACTTGAAGGAAACTGTAATGCTAATTGGATAGCAGATTCTGAGGAATCAAAATCAATTAGCAGATACGTATTTACTCTAAGAGGAGCAGCGGTATCTTGGAAATCTTCTAAGCAAACATGTATTGTCCGTTCCACTATGGAATCAGAATTCATAGCCTTAGATAAGGCCAGAGAAGAAGCAAAATGGCTTCGACAATTCTTGAAAGATATACCATTATGGCAAAAGCCAGTGCCCGCTATATGTATACGCTGTGATAATCAAGCAGCTATATCTAGGGCACAAAATGTTATATACAACGGTAAGTCTAGACATATTCGTTGTAGACATAATACTGTGAAGCAGTTGCTCTCAAATGGAATTATCTCTATTGACTTTGTATCGTCAAAGGATAATTTAGCGGATCCGCTTACTAAAGGTTTAAGTGGAGAGCGTATAAATTGCGCATCGAGGGGAATGGGTCTAAAAGCCTAACCTTACCGAGTCAGCTTAATGGAAACCTCACTTAGCGACTGGAGATCCCACAGACTAAGTTCAAGAGGAAAAACTAGTTATGATTGACTCAACAAGTAAGCACTTGGGAACTTGACTCCAATACATTCCTAAGGTGCACATAAGTGCTTTTCTACAAGTGGATTAAGGATAAGCTTAACGCTTTTAATGATGCCTATATCTTGTTACTAAACAAGTGGAGTAGAGTAGACTACTCTTAATAGGACGATCACCTATGTGAGTATAGAGTTGTGTCGGCTCTTTGGGAATTTCTATGGAGGCTGTTATTACCTAAAGATACTCTCTGAAACCAAGAATGTCCAGGGCTAAAACGGATACAACCGAGAATCAAAGTTGATTTGGAAAGTCACTGTGTGAAGCTTGTTGACTTGGCTTACAATAACGGCTAACAGTTCAAGACCTAGTTCACTATTTAGCCAGTAAGTCCGATAAAACTTTCGCTATGGAAGGTTCAAGACCTAGTTCAACTATCCTGATGCAGTTTCTTTTCTAAGGTACCTTTCACAATAAAGTCAGTCTCTTTGTGTGTCAATTCCTTAAATCTCCATTCATTGTGGGGGATTGTTGGAATATGAAGAATATATATGTAAATGTTTGAATTGAATTATGGCGCGATCCGTTGATCGAATCAATTGGATGATGGTTGGAGTGTGTTCTCCTTCCAATGGTGATGAACGTGGTATATTCACATGTTCAATTCCGACTTCGAATGAATGAGATATTCAAGTCTAAAGATTGCCTAATTCAAAGCCAAAATGGGACTAAAGATAGCTAAAAGCATTTAGTCCCACATTGGCCATGGGATGGAAGTTCGTAGTGTTTAAATAGAGAAAATTGAGAACAAAGGGCGTGCCCTTTGGGTACTTGGAGTTTTCGCGCGCGATTGGGAGGGAACTATGCCCGCACATGCACGCGCGCGTCGGTGCCAGTGCCAGTGCCAGTGCCGGTGCCGGGCCTGGGCCCAGGCTTGGGTCTGGGTCTGGGTTCGGGTTCCCTACCCGGCCTGGTTCTTTTTGAATTAGGTCTCATGGGTATGGGTTGCGAGCATACCCGCTCCGCTACCTGAACCAGACCCGCTCCGCTCCGGATCCAAACCGCCCGCCAACGGCTATCTGAAAACCGTCTGGGAGGTTGGGCGGTTGGACCGAACAGTTGCAACGGTTTAGACCGAACCGCTGCAACTGTTGAAAGATTTCGGACTAAAATGCCCCTCCCGGAGCGCTATAAATAGCGCTCTGGTTTCTCTTTCTAAGACACACAAAATCAAAATAACTCTCTCTGCGTTCTGAACTGGGAAGTGGAGTTCTGAAGCAACTTCCAGTGAGAAGTGGGAAAGTCAATTTCCGAAGCGACTTTCAAAGGAGATTCTGTAAAAAATTTGTCCTGAAAGAGGGCTTAGAAAATTCAACAGATTCTTTAATAGAATTGTTGTCTGAATCTGGGACTTCTGAAGAAGAATATTCTTCAACCTTCCTTCTTCCTCCACAGTAGGTGCTCCTCCAAAGTAAAGGCAAATATTCTCCCAAAATTTGTCGTTGTCCTGCTGCTTCAACAATCCTGTAAAGGTACTGGTTAACTACGGTTCGACCGTACGGTGATTTGGTAGTGCTATCCAAATACCATGAAGGAGTGTTGTATCTTGGGAGACCAGCGTCCAGTAATCCGTTGCACCGGTGTGGGGGACGTAATTGTCTTAAGGAGATTCGCTCTAAGCGTACCTCACTCCAAGTACTGTATAAGTGAATTACTTTCTTTATACAGGGGATATACTGATACTCAGTATATTGAGACTGATTTATATCAGTCTAATTGGTGTTTAACCAAGGAAGGAAATTGAAAGGTGGTTCTTAAATTAAGGAACGTTCTATTGAACGGAAAACCTCCCACCTGATATTTGCCGACCTGGCCAATTAGATTGTTGATATTTCAGTGATCTTGAATAGTTATCAGATTGATTCCTATGAACCCAGAGTCCAACATTCAATGTGTCAAAGACCAGAGGCCAAGTCAGCGAAAGATTGGAAGCAGAGTTATCCCTTCGGTGCAGCATTCTTGCTGAAAGTTGATGGGTTTGTTGGTGTTCGCCTTCAGCTAATGTTATAAAAACCAATTCGATGCTGCTTTGTGGGGGGAGGCTAAGCGACTGTTGCATGCGTCGCCGGAGATGCCAAAAGAGCTCTTTCTTCTCGCAGCAAGATTTCAATGTGAGAGCAGCTCCATTTTTCAGGCAGAATTGAGATGGGCAGTTGTTTCGTCTTCACCTTGCAGGCAACCCTCTCTGGCTTGAGGTTGAGTCTCTATCGGTTATTCAAGAACTCAAAGACACTGCCAGTACCCAGGAGAGTTCAATACTCCTCGAGGATGATCGGTGGATGATTGAAACTATTGATATCTTCAAAATCTCACACACGTTTCGTGAAGGAAACTAGCGCGCTGACTGGATTACGAAGATGGTTCGGGAGCTGTGCACTGATATGGTATTGCTAAATGGATTTCCCTCAGAGTTTCAAGAATTAACTCAAGCAGATGCCCAAGGAACTGCTATCAGAGAACTTAATGTACAGACATGAAGGCCTTTTATTAGCCAAGGGGAAAAAAAAAAAAAAATTCTATTAAAAAAACTTTGGTAGAACATTGGAGGAAACTAAATGAGTATGAAACATTCAGAGTTGAAGTAATATTTATTATGAATAGAAAAGCATATAGGAATTAACAGATAATTCAATACAGTAACAAGCAACAGAAAACCCTACAAATTGAGACTAGAAATTAGAGAACCCTGCAAATTGGAAGAGAGCAAAACATCAAAAGCAAAAGCAACGATGGGTTTTTGTGAGAGAAAAAAAGAATTGCTTGCGATAATAATTATCGACTCGCACATATACTTATGTGTGAATTTTAAACTATTAGGTCACAACAGGTACCAACGTTTAAGGAGTTCTTATAGATTAAGATCTAAATGTATAATGAAGTTAATTTCCATTGTGTGCATGCTCCAACTGGAGGGCAACATGCTGAATCAACCCTAAACTCTGGATTCTTAATAAAATATCAAATTGACCTTAAACTCAATATTGCAAGAAATTAAATTAACATGTTGCAACGGGAAAATATAGCCATTTAACTTTTGACAGACTGATATATATTATGAAAAAGTATCATGTTGCACGTTATAAAAGAAGAATCGATGGTGTCGCTTTACTTGAAGCTGAGTACCGAATTGAATTTGTAAAAGATTAAAACACAGCCGTTAATGAAATTATTTCTTTATTTTGTTTGATGTTTGGCTGTTTCTAATTTGGTATACAGCGTAATCAAAGGCATTAAATATTTGAGAAATTTCCCGTGAACTTGAAAATCCTCACACAAGATGCTCGCTTTAGATAGAAATGCATGAAGGTTAAGAAGCACGTTTTGGGCTGTTTGTTACAAAACCTCTTCGTAATTTGTGTTGTTCCCAACCAAAAAGACATTTTGAGTTTGGGCAGAAAAGAACTGGTTTGGGCCTAGCCTAATTCAGAAACATGTAGACTTAATCTGAAACAGTTATATGATAGTTCAGTTGGTCATTTCGTTCTAAATCCCAACTCGTTTCAAACTTTTTTTTTTAATTATTAAATATAGTTTTAACTTTTAAATCAGATTTGATTTGATTTCCATCCAAAAAAAGTCTGTTCCATTTTTTCTCTAAATTCTTCATACATAATAAAATAAAATAAAATTGTTAGCTTATGTTTGTTATCCAAGAAGAAAGAGGAAACCAAAATAGCTAAAAAGAAGAGACATATAAAAAATAAAAAAAAACAAGTATCTTTGCCGGCGATTTTCTACTACTGAGCAGTGATCAACTGTTTGAATTGTCGTTGCTATCATCACCGAGGAGATCAAACTCGTTCATTGTAGCCGTTGCTGATGAAGAATCGCAACAAGACCTCAAGCATATCTTAGTCCAAATCCCTATTATTAGGAAGAACAATTACTCAATTCCAACGCCATTAAAGAAGAGAGAAGGGGATACAGAGAAAACTGAGATTTTATCCATCAAATGGGTTTGGATGAACGGATTGAACCTTATAGAAGTCAAGTTCTTAATTAAATTCAATATCCTCCAATTTCTCATTATTTTTTATTTTAAAATGCATTTAACTATGGAACCGAAAATTAACATATGGTTTCATGATATAGTTTGAAGAATGAACTTTAAAGATTGATTGCACCAAGACACAAAATGATAATCAAGTCAACAGAATTAAGGAACTAAAAGAAAAGGATTGAATCAACAGTTTTGTAAATTGGGTATGTAAGCAATTTAAGCTTTCGTTATCAGTAAAGATGCCAAAAGATGTAAAGAGTATAATCTGAACTTTTCAACCCAGGGCTACCTAAACTCTTGGGTATCATTCATGTATTTCTTTCAGCTTCTTTCACGCAAAATCTGTGCTGAATGAGATGCCACTCATTCTGAATGATCTTTCTTGGCCCAAGTAAATATTTTAATGTGTTCTAAGTAATTATTGTATAATAATTAATATAATAAATTCCTACACAAATGTGAAATGTGCATTTCCAAGGGTTCCTATTAAGGGGCCATTAATTTCCAACGATACTCTCTTAGATATCTCCTCCGCTCTTTTTTTAATATTTTATGTTTTGAATAGGTTTTTTATTTATTTAATAAATTTGTAATAAATAAATTTAATTAGATATTTTATGTATTAATTAATTGTTAAATATTAAATTCGTATTAATTAATTATTAAATTTTAATAATTAAAATTTTCATGTATTAAACCAGTATTTAATAATAAATTAAATTTTAATTAAATTAATTTATATATTACTTTATATATTAATTAAGTCTAAAATCTATTAAGAAAAACTAAAAGGTTAAAATGGTAGGGTCCACATGTTAAAAAGGCTGCTAAAAGACTTTTTAGTCTCCTCAAATTAAAGATATTTATAAGAACTTTAGTTTTGGGGGGGGGGGGGGGGGGGGGGGGGTTAGAGCACTAACCCTCCAATGTTCCTTAATTTGTTGAAAGAGGCTGGATTTTTCGGCCCCTTGGAGATGCTCTTATACTCTACAAGGCATATTTGGATTAACTGTAGGTGGAATTAATCAACTAAATGTTGAAATCTCAGCAACAGAGAATAATAACATCAGAAAATAGTCACCAATCACATGAACAAGCAAAAAAAAAAAAAAAAAAAACGAGAACACACGAATTTAACAAGGTTCGATAATTGCCTATGTCCTTGGGGTAGAAGGGAAGAGAGATCTTATTAAATCAATCAAGTATAAGATACACTAGCAAGGGACAATACTCATCTTTATATATAGACATGGAGTCCAAGAAGAAAAAGAAAATAAAACTCTGAATTTGGATTAGGAATAAATTCAAAAACACTCAGGTTCGCCTAGAGGTAAAATGCTGTCGACAGTCGAATGCAAACTCTGACAAATGCTGCTCTCTGAAAAGCGCTATCGACAGCTCAAGATGTCTGCTGTCGACAGCACGGTTCACCTGCAAACATGTATATATGTCTGCGCTGTCAATAGCTCAGGAGGCATATTGACAAACCTGTTGTTTCCTCCACACTTCATTAAAAAACTCCATCAATCTTTTTACTCCTCTCTGCCTACAATTCATCATCTCGGTGAAGATTTCTCAAATCTGAGCGAACATAACATAGTACTATGTCGACCCCATCGGAATGCACCAGTGTGGTTACCTACGTACCTCCTGCCCAGGGATCAAGCCATTCGTAGTTCATCCAAATCAGCTCCATCGAGCTTAAGCAACTGGAAGGATATAGAGCAACTTTTTGCAGTGTGCATACTTTACTCTCGGAACAACCCTGGTAAGCATATCAACGAGATTCTCCTTTGTGTGAATCTTCTGCAATTCGATGTCACCTCCATTAAGAATCTCCCGAATAAAGTAGAACCTAGACGTCGATGTGCTTCGTCATTGTATTACATACCTGATTCTTTGCCAAATAGATAGCACTCATGCTATCACAATTGATCTTCAACAAATCATAATCAATCTCAAAGTCATCAAACAACCTTTGAAGCTAAATTGCCTCTTTCATAGCCTTCGTCATGACCATATACTCGACCTCTGTGGTGACAATACAACAGTAGTTTGTAGAGTAGAGTGCCAGCTGACCGGTGCTTGAGACAATGTAAATACCTATACCGTTGTAGACCAGCATTTGTCGAGGTCTCCAGCGTAGTCGGAATCCACGTATCTAATACACTCTTGCGTACGAGTAAACTCCTTCTTGAATACCAAACCAACAACTATGGTACATTTGATGTACCATAAAATCAACTTCACTGTCTCCCAATGATCCCTGCCGGGATCGTGCATGTTTCTGCTCACTGTTGGGATAGCTTGTGACAAATCGAGCCTTGTACATCATGGCATATATTAAACTACCAACCACATTAGTATAGGGTATGCGATTCATGTACTTACGCTCTTCAATAGAAGTAGGAGACATAGTACCCTTTAATCCATAAAGCGATTTTTTCAGCTTGCATATCATATTCTCCTTTTCTGTAGTTTTGAACCCGTCGGCTGAGACATGTAAATCTCCTCTTCAAGATCGCCATGGAGAAAGGCGGTCTTCACGTCGAGCTGATCAAGTTTCAGCTAATATTGTGCCATCAGTGCTAGTAAAATTTGAATAAACGAGTGCTTTACAATGGATGAGAATACCTTATTGTAGTCAATGCCTTCTCGCGGTGCGTAGCTTTTAGCTACCAATCTAGCTTTGTAGCATACAATATCACCATATGCAGATCCTTGTTTCTATGCAAATACCCACTTACAACCGATCGTCTTCTTTTCCTTGAGCAACTATGACAGTTCCCAAATGTCATTCTTGTGTAGAGAACTCATCTCTTTCATCATGGCATCCTTCTACATCTTGGACTTCTAACTGATTTCAGCTTTTCTGTATGCAGATGTGATTGCCTCCTCAACGACTGGGAAAGCATAGGCCATAATCATGTTAGTAATGAACCAACTGGGCTTACGTGGATTTCTCTGAGTTCTTCCAACCCATAGTCTATCCTTTATCCTTATCATTATTATCAGCATCCTATTTGGCTACCTGATCACCACCATGTGTCACTGAGGGTATGACTTTAAATGATATTAATTGAAGAAGTTTTTTTTTTTGAAAAATAGCATTCTCTTTACAAATAGAACCTTGTTCTCCAAACCCTTCGACTCCAAACCCTTCCGATCTGCGGATGAGATCTTGTCTCCCAGACAACTCCTTAGACTGCATCTAAGGAGACCTACTAGGAGCATGTGTGTGTGTGTGTGAGAGAGAGAGAGAGAGAGACTTGTGTCACTCCAAAAGGATTTGATGCTGAATCCTTCCCACTCAAATACAACCCTCCGACGTTCGAATACTAGATCCACTCTGTTGAAGTTGATCTATACTACTTCAACTATCTATAAACCAAAATAAGTGTTTTGAATACCTTTTGCCCATACATCAAGTAGGAAAAAACAGACGGCCTAAATAATGAGTTGGTTAGTTAACGGTGTAGAACATTTAAAAACTAACAAAAATTGGTTTGTAAGGGGTTTTTAAATGTTTAGATCATAATCAAATGGCCAAGTCGAGAATTTGTATGTCTAAAGACATAGATCTAACCAACTCACTACTTACGGCCGTCTATTTGTGCCGCTTGATGGATGGAAAAAAAGTATTCAAAACACTTGATATTTGGTTTATAGATACTTGATTTTATATATATATATATATATATATAGAGAGAGAGAGAGAGAGAGAGAGAGAGACTTGTGTCCTTCCAAAAGGATTTGAGCCCGAATCTATAAATGTATAAATAGATAGACTTGTGTCCTTTCAAAAGGATTTGAGCCCGAATCTTTCCAACTCAAATACAACTCTTCGATATTCGAATACAAGATCGACTCCGTTGAAGTTAATCTATATTATTTCAAGTATTTTAAAACAAAAAATCAAGTGTTTTGAATACTTTTTGCTCATCCATCAAGCGATGCAAAATGGACGGAGTTGGTTAGATCTATGTCTTTGGACATACAAATTCTCGATCTAGCCATTTGATTATAAGCTAAACATTTAAAAGCCCTTACAAAACAATTTTTGTTAGATTTTCAAATTTTCTATACCGTTAAACTAACCAACTCACTATTTAAATCGCCCGTTTTTCTCCTACTTGATGCATGGGTAAAAAGTATTGAAAATGCTTGATTTTTGGTTTATAGATACTTAAAATGATATAGATCAACTTCAAAGGAGTGTATCTTGTATTTGAATGTCAGATGTTGGTATTTAAGTGGAAAGGATTCGGCCTCAAATCCTATTGGAAGGACACAAGTCTCTCTCTCTCATATATATATATATATATATATATATATATATATATATATATATATATATATATATATATATATATATGAGAGACTTGGGTGCATGCGGAAGGATTCGAGTCCGAACCCTTCCAAGTCAAACTCAATCTCACGACATTCAAACACAAGATCTACTCCATTGAAGTTGATGTACATTTTTTAAAGTAACTAAAAATTAAAAACTCTTTTTTGAAACTTTTTTCCCATCTATCAAGTAGGCGCAACGTGGACGGCCAAAAATAACATTTTACTTAGATTTATAACTTTAGACATATAAACTCTCGATCCGATCATTTGATCATGATCTAAACATTTAAAAAACCCCTCACGCCAATTTTTGTTAGGTTTCAAATATTATATACTGTTAAACTAATCAACTCACTTTTTCGGCGTTCATTTTGCGCCTACTTGATGAATGGGCAAAAACCATTCAAAACACTTGATTTTGGTTTTTAATTACTTAAACAACGTAGATCAACTTCAACAGAGTGGATCTTATATTTAAATATCGTGTGATTGAGTTTGAGTGGAAAGGATTCAGATTTGAATCTTTCTGCATGTACCCAAGTCTCTCTGTCTCTCTGTCTCTCTCTCTACACACACACACACAGAGAAATATGTATATCAGCCGACAGCTGAGAGTCTTTCTCAGCTTGCGGTGACGTGGCACATTACTTGCCACACTAATAAGTTGCGGCCCGCCTATTTGAATAAGTGAAATTACTAAATGCCCCGCGGTAAAAGGTGCTTGTCTGGCTATTATTTATTATTATTTTTCAACCTATTTCGTTTTCGGCTTGTTGTTAGATTTAGGTTTTCCTTTTCCTGTCATAAAGTTTTTTTTCCTAAAAATAGCTGTTTCCGGATCAGATTTTTTCTTTATCAAAGGTTTGCAGACCTAATTCTTCTTTTTTATTATAATGTCGACAACGGAGCAGAACACTTCCCCTGCTAATTCATGTCGCTGTCATCTCCGATCTCTATCTCCCGATCTAAATATGAACCATATATCATCTGATTCAACTACCTTTCAAAATATTAAAAGTATTGAAGGGTTGAGATTTTTGGATGCTGATCAAAAGGTTTTTATTTTATCATTTTTCTCGCAATTTCTTATATGTAAAAGATTTTGTGTAGCGTATATGGAACTGCGACCTAGATTTCGCTTTATAGAATAATATAATCACTTTTACTAAAGTCCTTTTTTTAGAAATAATTTCACAGTTTTGTTAACAGCGATCTCAGTCGCACTTATTTAATTTAATACTCTAAATTGTTAGAGCTGCGCCACGGTCACAGTATGTATTAAAACCATTTTTCAGTGGTCAAAGCTAAATTTACAACTACGACCTTAATCACATCCTATTTATTATAGTTCAGACGTGTGATTTCAATTATTTCTTTTTAATACACTAAATTTAAGAACTGCGACTTAAGGTCGCAGTGTATATTAATGACAAAATTTCACAGTTATTATTCACATTTTGTTAAAAATCTTACCATATGGAGAACTGTAACTACGGTCACAGTTT
>JAVJIF010006877.1:67500-246227 GCA_038442645.1 Agave tequilana
CACATCAAACTCCATATATTCCTTTTCTAGAACATCCAATTGAAGAAAAATCTGAGTTAGAAAAGAATTTGAAAGTTTTTATGAAACAGCCAAACAATTTCAAAATATATTGGACTCATCATCTCAACCAAATTTTCAAGAGTCATACTCATCTTTTCTAGTCACACTGATTCAAAATGAACAACCATCCATCCTTGAAATGAATATGAAACTATTGCGTGAGTCCGAGTAACAATCACAAAATCTGATGGACTTACGACTTCACCATAATTTTCAAAACCAACTTCCATACCACCTTTTCAAGAAGAACCAATTGTAAAGAGTATGGAAGACATGATTCAGACTCAAAATTCTATTACTTGACCTATCAGTAGGTTAGACTTAATAATGAATGAATTGATCAATGAGAATGAGGAAAGTCTTTCTTGTCAACTTTTGACCAATCCTTATATCTCTAACTCTGTCGATTGGACCCAAGAATCATGTTATTTTAGAAACCAAGATTAAATTTCAGCACACATATGTGGACTTGACCAAACTGCAAGTTTTGAAAGTCACATTGACATTCTGACAAATTATCCCTTTCCTGAAATTGAAATAGAATATGAATGCGATCCTGATCCTCATGTTGGTGATTCCATTTTGGACCAATTTCAACTCCCCCTTTTAATCTCGATTTGATCTGAGTTAAAATTTCTAAGTCGGTATCGATTTTTGTTCCTGTTCCGTTTGGTCCAAATCAATCATCTCCTAAAATCACACTTCATTGTTGGACAAAGGTGTTGAAAAAAATAACTCAAGAATTATTTTTGAAAATTAGAAAATGGGTGGGGATAATTTTTTAAATAAGACCATTCACTTCATCATTCTTTTTATGGGTTATATTCGAAAGTTCACGGGTTTCTGCGAATTCCACAATATATGATTTGGGCTGCATTTCGTAGGCCAATCAGACCACAACCGGAATCACCAACCCTGAGAAAATTTTTCTTCCCTATTTTGTTTCATGTATATATACATTCACGTTGCATTGAGGACAACGCATGAGATAAGTGTGGGAGAGAATTTTCTAACACAGTTAGTTTTAAATTTTCTTCTTTTACACTTCTTTTTAGAAATTTTTAGATTTTTCTTTTGTATAAAATCTCTTTTCTTTTCTTTTTACAAATTTTTTTGAAATAATAGAAATAGTTTTTATTTATTTTTAAGAAAATTAAGATTATCTTAGGAATTAGGAAAATCTAAAATTATAAATTTTTAAACCGAGTCAAAATAATAGATCTTGTTTAAATTTTAGGATAAGGAAGTAAGATTGAAAAGATAATTTGATCTTTAATTTTTTGCCTTAGATACATGCACTTCACACTTACACAATTTTTTGGGATTAAAATAAAGACTGAAAATGTCATAAAAAATATTAAAAAAATGATGATAATAAAATTCAATTATTGAAGCTGGGTAATTATGTCTCAAGAGGCATGATTATTCACGCCTAAAAAGATGAACAAAATCAAAATAATCCCTTTAGTTTCGTGGCCTTGTTTACTCGAGTCCTTAAGCCCGTGGGATGTTTTCTCATCTGGTGCCCTAAAATCATCTGATTTGGGAGTAATCGGCCATAGGCTCACTACTCGGGTAAATAAGAAAGCCTAAGAAAACTAAGAGAAGAAAAATAATAAATATATATAAATAAATGGCATGAAAGTTAGAGTCAATATCTCAAAAATCTTCACAGTTCACAAAGTGCATATTTTCTAAGAGTTTTTATGAAAGATCAAAGAATTGATTCAATTTTAAATTCTTACATTTAATTTATAACAAGATTTTACATTTAAACTTAGTTTAAGGAAGAATAATTTCTGGTTAATCTATGACCTTGGATCCCTTAAATTTTCACAAAAATATTTCAACACTTTTCTCTATTTCAAAATGCATTTTCAAAATACTAATATTTGATTTCTTTTTTTTCTGGATTTTGTGGGTGTAATCCGCTGAAAACTCTTAGGAGACAAAACTCCTACTCTAGGGAAAACCTAGAGGTTTAACGACTTGTTGCACATGCTCAATGCAATCACGTCACCTGTGAAAGTGGTGTAATAATTTTCTTAATATTTCTGTTTTGCTCGGGACAAGCAAAAGATAAGTGTGGGAGTGTGATTGGTCTCTATATTTGCATATTTCATACCATATCTTCACATTTATTCCATATAAAATTCTGCTAAATAATGACTTTCTTGTGTGTTTCTATGTCCATGGCATGTGGTGAAGAAGAAGCCCAAAACTCTAATTTAATTGGGATTTTTGGAGCCTAGAAGAAGCCCATATTTTGGAAGCCTAATATGCAATTTCTAAGAGCAGAAAATGCCAAACTGAGAGTAAAGCCAAACTGAGAGGATGTACACAACCCATACTGCAGGTACAAGACCCACGCTACGGTGCGGCGCGAGCGGTCGCAGCATGGCCGTAGAAACGCGGCCATACTATGGAGTCATGTGTTGATCTTCGACACACGACTCCGTACAGCTCCCCTAGTGCCCTCTTTTGCCTATAAATATTTAGTGTTGAGAAGATTTTCAAAAGATAGGAGTTTTGAGGAGAGTTTTAGGGTTTTCTTTTCCATGTATGTAGTTTTTAGGGAAGTTTAGGTTAGTTGTTCTTCTTCCTCTTTTATATTTTTATTTCTTGTAGACCTTGTAATAGGGAAGAGAGTACTACATAGGATGAAAGTAAGAGTGCTTGTAATGGAGGGTGACACTCTATGAAAGATTTTCTCCTTATCTCTACTTCTTTTCTTCTTTCTAACTCTTTTACATGCTTAACTAATTTTCTCTCATGGCAACTAACTACTACCACTAACTTGTTATTTTTTACTTGATAATCCACACGAATCTAATAATCTCTACTTGACCTTGCTCTTGCAAGAGCCATTGATGGCTCATGATGATAGATTCTAACGCTCTAACATCCTAACTCTCTAGCAAACTAACATTACTTTATTCCATGCTTTATCTTGTTTAGTTTTAATGGTTAAGTGTAGCTTTCACTTGTTTGTTAAGTTTAGATGTGATGAGTTATCTTATGAGTCATGCTTTAAAACACTCTTAAACTAAGGACCAGTGATGATCAAGGATACATGTTAGACAACTATCATTAAGAGTTTAGTATGGTTAGTGGAGCCATTAGAAGTTCGTAGTCATGGGTTTTCTTTTCTTTTTACTTTATTTTAGAAATATATCAAAAATCACAAAAACCATCTTTTCTATATTTCCCACTTCTTTATTTTCACCGTACTCTTCCCTTTTGACTTTTTGTTTCCTTTATTTTTTGATTCTTTAAAATATTAAAGTAATTTTAACATACATGTAAGCATACCGGTAAAGCTTTTATCCCTTCCCATCCCCGTAGGTTTGACCCGTTTAGCCTCTATACTATAACAGAAGTATCGATGAAGTCAAAGCACACACACTTTTAACTCGTGATTTCAAAACATACACTTTTCGTGTACGGTTTTCCCAGGATCCATATCACAAAAATGTCAAAAAAAAAAAAAAACAAACAAATAAACAAAAAAAAATCTAGCCTAAGTTAAGATAGACCTTAGACCTAGACGACTCCTAACTGGTTAGATTGTCTATGGAGGGTATATTGCAGAATCTGACCACAAGTTAATCAGATAGGTAAGGGTAAGAGTAGTGGAAGGTATCCGTGCCTAAGCAATGAGCCTAATTATGCCAAACCGTTGTTCTTCAAGATTTCACCTCTCAATCTCAACCTTTGACGCCGATTTGGCAAGAGTCAATTTCTAATCAACTTCCCTCTTAAGTTAGTCTCCTATTGAGTCCGAGATGTCCTTAGGACCAACGTCTAATCAATTTTAAATTAGGTTGGGGTTTGTAAGTGAGGAGATGATTTTTAAGCTAAGGAAGGGTAATGACTTTCCCATTTTATCTTGTTTATAGGACAATCCCTTAATTAATTTTAGTGCGCTTGTGCAAGTATATAGCAAAAATACCACCTCAGTAATAAAATACAAGTGTGTTTCTAAGCTATATGTAATGCAGACATACCTTGGCTCCAGTACTTTAAATGTAATGAATTAAATAAATGCCTAGAATACAATGTCTAAACAATTTTTTGCATCAACAAACAACCATATTACTATTGAGGTTAGAACAGTGTGCAGAATATATTAAACAGGAAAACTATTAATTAAAGTAGCTAATCTTTGACTTTCAAACAACCTGAAAGAAACTATAGTTAGTAGTTCCCACAGTTGTAAGTTTTGATGCTCTGCCTTCTTGGACAGAGGCACATAGTAGCAATATATCCACTGCAGCTCCTAGTTTTTAAATATTAGCCCCTGCACAAAAAATAGGGAAGAAAAAGTTAAATCATTTAAAGTAAATAAAAAAAGAAAAACTTACTATCTATCCCCGGCAACAGCGTCAAAATTTGATCGAGCCAAACCTGCACACAAACAAAAACAAAAGTTTATAACAGTGCTAGGTCCTCAATGCTATCATGTAGCCTAGGGGTAACAGTCATGATCCTCAGCGAGGGATAATGATGAAAGCGTTGTGTAAGCCTTCTTCCTAAGTTACTACACCGGTTAAAAATCTTTTTGTTTTAAAAGAAAAGAAAAAGAAACATTAAACTAAATTAGAAGAAAAGTAGAAGGTAGAAGAAGAAGATGATGTTGGAGTTTTGATTACTTAGTTAAAAGAAAGAAAATAAATAAGAAAACAAAGAACATACCTAGGAGTAATTAAAGAAAAACAAATGATCAATTAAGTTGAGTAACGATGAAGAGAAGTGAGATAGTTACATTAGTTGTCACTCTCAATATAACTATCTCTATAGAAGATTATATCTATTGTCACTTTAAATATAACTTTTTCTCTCTTCTATGTCATGAAACTCTCCCTAATTCAAGCTATAAAGAAGTCATGATAAAAAGAAGGCATAAAGAAGACAAATGAAAGTAAATAAAACAATTAAAGAAAGTAAAAATAAAAAGAGGTAAATTAAAAAGAACAGAAGAACCTTTATTGAGCTGTCACCATCAATTACAAACAATCCGTCTTCTCTTTACAATTCTTTCTCTCACATTGAAAACTATAATGAACATTTGGAAAAGAAAAATCCTAACCCAAAAACTCTCTGCGGAGTTCTCCTCTGGAGTCGTGCCCTCTCTACCTTCGTGGTATGCAGGTATTTATAGGAGAATTAGGACGATGATAGCTGTACGAAGATAGGGGGTGCTGGCGCTCCCCCAGATCCAAAAAAAATGCCACAGAAATGCCATTTTTGCCACGTTTTCACTGAATTATCCTGGCCGTAGAGCCGGGATCTAGGAGCCGATCGTCCATTGATTCATCCTCTATCCTTTTATCTTCTTAGATTTTGAATATCTGCTCTGGATTAATGATCTATCTCTTTATCCTCAGCGACATCGATAGGGTCTTCAAACAATCCATTTTTTCCTTGAAATTTGATGATATTATCTTATCTGATATATCTAATTTTCAGGTAAGATGGCTTTTACAACATTTGAATTTGAACGATCCCCTTTCTTTTGAACTTTTAGATTAGATAAATCTGTCAATCTCTCTCTTTTCTTCCTTAATTATCCTGCACGCCACTAGACATAAAATACATCAAATAGTAAAATATTATTATAAATAAATACAGAAATGTTACACATGTGATATAAAATATGTAATGTATGTGTACGATCAGTAGTCTACTTAAGATTTGGGTGACCTTATCATTTATTATCAGAATATGAACCGTAATTATATGTACAGAATTACCGAATCTGAACTTAAAGAGGCCCTGAAGAGGATGAAGTCAAGACAAGTTGTTGGCCCGAATGGAATTTTTTTTGAGGTATGGAGATACTTAGGAGAGATAGGCCTTGGATAAAACTAATATGTCACGCCATGAAGTTTTGAGAAAAGGTAAAAGTTAAGGCAGAATGTTAAAATATCAGAGAGCCAATTTGGTTCATGCCGAGGTGATCGATGACAGAGACTATTCATTTGCTTCGTCAACTTATAGAGCGATTTTGAGAGAGGAGAAACAATTTGCATATGGTCTTTATTGATTTAGAATTAGCTTTGAGAAGGTGCCAGAGAGGTATTATAATAGACTGATGAAAAAGGGAGTTCTCATCAAATATATTGACATAATCAAGGGCATTTATGATGGAGTAGTGACAAATGTCAAAACTTGTGGAGGCATAACAAGTAATTTTTCAATCATAATTGGATTGCATCAAGGATCTGCATTGAGTCCATTCTTATTTGTCATAGTGATGGATGAGCTTACTAGAGCTATTCAGGATGAGATACCATAGTTTATGCTATTTGCTGATGATATTGTCCTAGTCGATGAGACGAGAGCTGAGGTAGATGCCAAATTGGAGTTATGGAGGCAAACTCTAAAATCTCTATGTTTTAGATTAAGTAGGGCCAAAATAGAGTATATGGAATGCAAATTTAGTAAAAAGAAAATTCGAGATTATAGTATTGTGACACTAGACGAATAAAAAATACCGATGAACAGTCATTTTAAATATTTGAGTTCTATATTCAAAGGGATAGAGAGATCAATAGTAATATCAACCATAGGATCCAAGCCAGTTGGTTGAAATGAAGGACAGCAACAGGAGTTTTATACAACCGTAATATTCCGTTATGGATGAAGAGAAAGTTTTATCGGACTTCTATTAGGCCAGCTTTATTATATGGCACAGAATGTTGGGCTATAAAGAGATTTCATGCCCAGAAGATGAGTGTAGCACAGATGCGCATGCTTTGTTGGATGCGGGGTAACACATGAGAGATAAGGTGAAAAATGAGGATATTCGTACTAAGATAGGCATAACCCCTATAGAAGAGAAGATGAGAGAAAATGCCTATGATGGTTTGGTCATGTGTGACGTTGACCTATAGATGCTCCAGTCTGGAGAGTAGAGCGTATCAAATTATGGCAAGTTAAAAGAGTACAAGAGAGACTAAAGAAAATATGGATGGAGGTAATACGACAAGATATAGAGGCTAAAAGTCTTAATGAAGGCATATTGCTCGATACGATGAGTGGAGAAAGCTGATCCATGTGCCCGATCCGGCATAATTCTCTTTTGGTTCATGTAGCCTACGCCAAATACTTGGGACAAATGGCTTTGTTGTTGTTGTTGCACACTGAAAGTTGTCATGAACTTCATCACGTGTGACATATCAGTGATATATGTAAAAGTAATATGATCAAGAAGGTTAGATACAAATAATGTGAGTGAGAACTCGGTCTATATAAAAGAGGTAAGTAGATCACTATAGTGTTAACTTGTAACTAATACACACACACACACACACACACACACACACACACACACACAGAGAGAGATGTACCTCAGCCGCCACTCCTGTCGGCGACGTGGCTGAATCTCAGCCACAGATCCTGGTCGCAGTGCTACCATGATCACAGTATTTTTGTGAGGACTGTTATCATGGGTGCCGTATTTTTTGTAAGGACTGCTATCATGATCATAATGCTTTGTGAGGAATACTATCATGGTCGTAATGCTAATTAGACTGAGAATATCTAAAATTTTTTAGGACTGCGACCAGGGTCGCAGTGCCACTGAAAGAGTCTCTCAGCTGGCGACTGAGGTACATATACCTCACACACACACACAGACTTGTGTAGTTCCGGAAGAATTCGAGCCGAATCCTTCCCATTCAAATACCAACATCCGACATTCAAATTCAAGATCCATTCTGTTGAAGTTATTCTATATTATTTAAGGTAATTAAAATAAAAAATCAAGTGTTTTGAATACTTTTTGCTCATCCATCAAGTGGTGAAAAATGGACGGCTGAAAGTATTGAGTTAGTTAGATCTATGTTTTTAAACAAACAAATTCTCGATTCGGCCATTTGATCATGATCTAAACATTTAAAACTCCTACAAACTAATTTTTATTAGGTTTCAAATGTTCTATACCGTTAAACTAATTAACTCACTTTTAAGCCATCTGTTTTTCTCCTACTTGATGCATGGGCAAAAAGTATTTAAAATACTTGATTTTTGGTTTATAGATACTTGAAATAATATAGATCAAATTTAATGGAATGATCTTCTATTCGGATGATATATGGTTGTATTTGAGAGACAAGGATTCAGGCTTGAATCCTTCTGGAACTACACAAGTCTACTCTCTCTCTATATATATGAGGTATCTGCATGTGGTTCTCAGCTTGTTAATTCTATTTTCGGACATACACACACACAGTGAACCACATGCAATTGTTCGAAAATAGAATTAACAGATTGAGAATTAAACCATAATAATTGGTTAATACTTTGTATTGTGATGATTTGATTGTTATCTGTATGTACATAAATATATACATGTTTATTGCATTCATACATATTAGAAGAAGGGGTCAGTAGAGGGGAAAAACGAGGTTACTGTTATACTTTACATACACACACATACACAGACATGCATATACATATAATGAAGGAAGAGGTCGGGCGAGAGTCGGTAAGAGAGAAAGACAGTATTATTGTTATTTACATATAATGGAGGAAAGGGTCGGGCGAGAACTGATTGGAGGGGGAAGATGAAAAATCTCACATTTCCTGGTGAATGTATATGCATATGATTAATATATGATGTGTATATCACCAAGTGTGATATATGAATCCTGTGAAGTGCGATATGATTATATGATATACAAGTGCGTTTTATGATATATATATATATATATATATATATATATATATATATATATATATATATATATATATATATATATATATATATATATATATAATTTAAATGCATAAGCTGCGTTTATGATTTAGCTATGGTGATTGGTGTACCACCATGTATGGAATATGAGATACGTGTGCGATACATATTGTGTACATAAGATGAATTTAGTAATAATCTAAGTAACTTAGAAGATTAATTTATGCAACTTACAACCCCTGTAAAATACAAAATAGAAATTTAAAGAGGTTAAAGAGAATCAAGGACCAAATTAAGAAGTTAGCCTATTTCGAAGATTACAGAGACAATTGTCTTTTAATTTCTCATTAGATGTTATCGATTTTTTATTTTTCCTATTCATCCAGATTGCTCTTGTCACTTGGAAAACTATGCTTCTATTTGATTATGTTCACCATTCTTTATTTTCTCTGACTCTACTTACTGAACTGTCAAGCTTGACCCTTCTCAGTTCACATATTTTCAGGTTGTGTTGATGGCATGGGCCCGACTTTTAGCTGCGAGGATATAGAAGTGAATTTGATAGGGAAATATCTATTTTTGTGTACTTAATTATGATGTAATCTTGAGTAGTTAGATTGTATACATGATTATAGTTTGAGATAGATGCTATTAGAATCCTTTTAGATCATGTTGTAGTAGCTAATTCTGATATATATACTGAAGTGGGATAAATGTGACTATAGTATTTATCTGGAGTTGAATCTGGGAAATCGTTTTTGATTTAGATTGTGGATGCCGAGAGGGATACCCTCTAGCGTATGTTACTATGCATCTATATAAGTAGACGATGTCAAGTCGAAATTGTTATGTGGAATATAAGTAGACTGTTGTGAGCTGAAATTGTTATGTTGTATCATGTCAGACTTATACTTTTAGGGGAGGTGTTGCCAAAAATTTTAAGGAATTAAAGATTTAAATTGAGCGTCATTAGACTAATTCTATAATTAGAAATTGCGACTATAACAGGTGAGCTGAAATTGTTGTGTTGAATCATGGTAGACTATAACAGGTGAGCCGAAATTGCTCTGAAAATTCTGAGGAATTAAGGAAATTATGATTAAATTAGGAGTTATTAGAATAATCTTATAATTAGAAATTGGGACCGTTATAGAAGCTATATTTGTGTGTACAAATGTATGTGTATTGGAAGAATGTGGTGGAGGAGGAGAAGAGGAGGAAAATATGCATACCTGCATTGCATGTTATATGCGTTGTGTTTGTGTAATATATGTGTATGAATGTATGAAATTAAAAGTATTCCATCATGAGTTTAGTAAAATAAAAAGATAATGGAACAACTACTTGATATGTCGTGAATTTCTATGTGCTAAGTAATGAAATTAAATTGGTAATATATATGTGTGTGTGTGTGTGTGTGTGTGTGTGTGTGTGTGTGTGTATAAGAGATATTATCATAAGAGAATAATAAAATGAATAACAAAGTAAATTGTACTTTTTTGATAGATGAATCGTATCACTTGAATACCATTCAGTACAGTTTGTTCTTATTGTATCATCGAGCTCATTTTTATCTTATTCAATCCATGTTCATGCATAATACCTGACGCACAAATCATATTTCGTATTGTTATTATATGTTTACCACTTCATTGATTTCTTGCATGATTTTAGTCACCGGGCTGTCGAGCTCGCCCTTTAAATTAACAATTTTTTCAAGTAATGATAAGGGCAAAGGCCTGACTTGAATCTATTTGAATGTTTCTTTTGGAAACTGCATGGAGAATCTAACTCATGAACTTTATTTATATTATATCATCTATGAATAATTTTATGCTTGTATATAAACTCCAAACCTGTTATGTATGCTATATAATGTGTTAAGACTTGTGTGCTTGATAGTTTGATCTTTATATATGTATGGAGAAATAAATATGATTGTAGATGTTATATTGAGTTTGATGATGAAGATGGTTTTGTGTTTGGATTAAGAACGCTGAGAGGGATACTCTCGAGGTTATAAATATTGTGATTGTTGATAGCTAAGAATGTGATCTCGAGGAAGTGATAAATAGGCTGGTTGTGATCGAAATTGTATAATTGTGTATAGGGCGCTGCAGTAATTACAGAGTGGATGCTGTTGAAATTGAGAAGAAAACAGAATATTTTTATTTGGATTGAAGATTATAGAAACTGGGACAGTTACACCCACAATTGCGATCTTCACAGTTTCTCTCACATAGGTAAGTCCTCCAAGGATGTCTGCAACCGGTAATGACCCCTCTACAAATCATACATTAGACTCATTAAGAGTATAACTTATCCTACCCGGTCACAACATATTAACACTATCATATAGGAATGGTGTAGTAGTTGTAATAGTGTAAATTATAAATACATATAATGTTACAAATAAAAGTATAATCTCCAAGGTTAGTGCTCTACACGAGAATCACCAGTCCAGCCTATTTTTATCACATTGAAGCTTATTTAGGGGAACATCTCGCTTATCTGAAGGTTGGGTTCCCATTATTGGTGATCTTCTCTATAGGATTAACCCCACCCCTTGATGATTCTAGGACTGCACTAAGATCTTTTGTCAAGTGGTTTGCAAGATTTTTCTCTGACTTTACAAAGTCTAGGTTGCAAATTTTCCCATTAGGCTCTATATAGATTTAAATCTAATCTGCAAATGTTTGGCTTCCTATATACAGTGTCTTGCTTTAACAATTTAATAATACTTCTGGAATCTGTATGCACTGATATAGTAGGAACTGGCTCAGATGAAATATGTAGCTTAGAGATAAGATTTTTCAACCATTCAACTTCTGAGCAAGTAGTGTCAAGAGTAATTACCTCAGCCTCAATAGCGCTTTTAACAATCATAGTTTGCTTGCATGATTTCCATGACACAGCAAGACCACAAGAGTAAAAACAAATCCCAATGTGAATTTTACACTATCAAGATTTGTAACCCAGTTTGCATCACTATATCCTTCAATTACATATGAATATCCAGAGAAGGTTAATTTATAATTCAAGATATCCTTCAGGTATCTGAATACTCTCCCTAGTGCTATCCAATATGCTCGACTAAGATCATGAATAAACCTACTAACTCACCCACAACATAAACAATGTCGGGTTTGGTCCGATTTGACATATATAAGAGAGGTCCAATCAGTTGGGAGTACCTGAGTGAGAACATGTTCGTCCTTATTCTTCTTCAACATCTTTGAAGAGTCATAAGGAGAATTCAAAGCAAAGAATTAAAGAAAAATCAAACTTCTCCAGTTTCTTCTCAATAGAATGCGATAAACTCAAAGTAATTCCCTTGAAAGTTCTTGAAATCTTCATAACAAAAATCATATCTATTTCTCCTATATCCTTCATATCAAACTTCTTTGATAGATAGTCCTTTACTACCATAATATCCTCAAGCTTGGTTCCAAAGATTAGAATATAATCCACATATAAGCATAAGATCACATATCCATTGTTCATCACTTTGGAATATACACACTTGTCATATTCATTCACGGAGAGTGCATAATCATAATTACTTTATCAATTTTTTAGTGCCACTATTTAGGTGCTTGTTTAAGATCATACAATAACTTCACTAACTTGTAGACTTTCTTCTCTTGTCCATTAACAATAATATCTTCAGGTTGATTCATGTATATCTCCTCTAAGATCACCACCCAAGAAGGCTATCTTGACATCCGTTTGGTGAATGATCATCTTATGGACAACAGATAAGATCAAAAGAACTTCAATAGTAGAAATCCTAGCAACATGGAAATACATATAAAAAAATCAATTTCTTTATGTGTATCCCCTTTGTTACTGATCTGACCATATACTTCTCAATGGAACCATCAGGTTTCATCTTCTTCTTGAAAATTCACCTGCATCTACTAGGCTTGCAATCTAGTGGTAGATCCGTCAAAGTCCAAGTGTTGTTCTCCATGCAGTGTTTTAAATGTCGTCCGACATTTCTGAAATGTCGGCCGACATTTCGTTTTCAAGCCCTCACCGTCACGACCTCCACACTAGCATTTGAAATGGCGTTTTGAAAAATGTCGGCCGACATTTTCAGAAAAATCCGATATATCGGCCGACATTTTCCCGAAATGTCGGCCGACATTTTGGGAAAAACCCAATATGTTGATTGGTCTTGAAAGTTGGAGCAATTAAGAAATTTTAACAATGGATTAGTGAATATATGTAAAATATTTAAGTTAATTATACATTTTTAAACATATTTATTTAGTTTTGCA
Source organism: Agave tequilana (assembly GCA_038442645.1). Taxonomy (NCBI): domain Eukaryota; kingdom Viridiplantae; phylum Streptophyta; class Magnoliopsida; order Asparagales; family Asparagaceae; genus Agave; species Agave tequilana. Next base: position 80,545 of record JAVJIF010006877.1, read on the forward strand.
TAAGTTGTGTATGTACTATCTTGATAAGATTTTTAAATTACATTATTTAAGACATTTAGGACATATATTTGTTATCCGTCATGACATCCGAAATTTACTAAATGGCCCCGAAATATCTCAGAAATCTGAAATTCGACATCCGATTACGACATCCGACATTTCCCTGATATCTGACATTTAAAACACTGTCTCCATGATAGATGAAATCTTATTATTGATAACTTCCTTCCAAGAAGGTGCATCTGAAGAGTCCATAGCTTCGGTGAAAGTGTTTGGGTAAAGGTAAAGAGGTATTCTCCAAAGTTCTTCTTGATTCATCCTCTTTTACTCCTAGGTTCTGAAGCTGAGAAAGGTTCCAAAGAAATGAAGGAGCTGGATGAAGGAATAAAAGATGATGGAACAGATGAGGATGAGGGATTACTAGGGATTTTATTCTTGAAAGAAAAGATGTTTTTAAAATATAGTGCATCTCTGGCCTCTATGATGCTGTTATCAACTATTCCATCAACTTTAGAGTTGAGAACTAGAAATCTATTAATATTACTGTCAAGTACATCATCAATGAAGATAACATCGACGGTTTGGAGACCAATTTTCCTCTTTTTGGACTCAGGTATTTCTAGTGTGGTTAAACAACCCTAAACTTTTAGTAGTCAATTCTTGGCGTTCTATTCTCCCAAAATTGATGATAGGGAGTAGTATTCAAGACCTTATGAGGAGTCTTATTGAGAATGAAACAAGTAGTAGTAAGGAAAGCTTCACCCTAAAGATTTTTAGGTGCTCATGAACTAAAAAACATGAAGTTCATCATTTCCATAAGAGTCATGTTCTTCCTCTCAGTGACTCTATTGAACTATGGAGTATAAGGAGCAATGATCTCATGTATAATTTGATGCTCTTTGCAGAATTCAGTCATATCATTTGAGATATACTCCCACCCACTATTGGATCTTAGGAGTTTGATTTTTCTTTTGATGTGATTTTCAATTTCAGCAATGTACACCTTAAACATATCAAGAACTTCATCCTTAGTCTTAAGAAGATAGGTACAGTAATATCTTGAGTGATAGCTAATGGATATCACAAAGTACAATTTTCCTCTTCTTGTCGGGACACGGTTAGAATCAAATACACACTATGTACGAGTTCAAGAGGTTTAGAAATTCTATCCAATAAAAGGGAAAGGGTTCCTAACATGTTTGACCTGAATAGAGACCTCACACTTGGAAGAAAGATAAGACTTAGACCTAAGGATTAGGTTTAAGTTGGTCATTTCCTCAATGGTATCATCAAAGTCCACACATCCTGATGTGCCATGCCAGATAACACAAGATTCAACAGTCAAGATAGTTAGAGATGAAAATTCATCAAGTGGTTTATTACATTCAGCTTAAAGAGTCGATTACATACAAACTCTTTACCAATAAATATATTATTCTTTGTGTGACAATCTAATTTGATTCCATTATAATATTAAAGGATGCTTTTAAAAGTAAAGAACTACTGACGAGGTTTCTACGAGCAGACACACACGTAGGACGTGGTGTAGAGTCAAAGTCCTCCCTGAGGTCATCCATAAATCTACACGTTCTTTTCCAATCACTTCAAGCGTTAGTCATGTCTCTTAGGGTTACACTTCCTTCACATGATTCTTGGTAGGTTGAAAACCAGGAGTGGTCAATGAAAAATATATATATTAGCTCTAAAATCCAACAACCAGATATCAGATTGAGTTGTAAGATAAATAGAGGAAGTGATTTTACCAACCTAAAGTCAGCATTCTCTTATATCATGTTGACCTTGGGTGTAGAAGAAGTAGTGGGTACAAACAAGTCAACAAGTTGAGTAGACCCAGACGAAGTTGATGGGGTTGGAGGTGAAGTGGTGGAAGGTGAAGATGATTCAATGTCTAAGTGAAGTCCAAAGGTACCAATACTTCATTTGATTAATCCGCCGTTTATAATTTTTCCCGTAAAAAAAAAAAATCGGGGTTAGCCATGTCCTTAAGAGGAAAAGTCCTCTTTTTAAGTTCTGAGTTCTGTATCCAATAATAATTTGTCCGAATACATGCATAAGTTGGTCAATTTAAATTATGGTATGCAGAAATAAATGGTACATTGCTTAATTATATATTATGGAAATGTCACTGTAAATTGAATTTTAAAATTCGATCTACAGTGTGGATCCAAAATTTTTAATTAAGAAAAGAACAATATTTCAATTGAATTATTTGCAGCAAGATAAGTTTATTGAGATGCTTAATCTAAACCAAGATCAAAATATAAGATCAGAGGCACGATAGAGTTTATCTAAAAGAAAGATAATTAACTGTATGAGAACAAATTTAAAGTAGTGGTACAGAGAAATTTGACTATCAAACCAAACAATAGTTACCAAGATTTGAGAAAAGAGAATTTAAAACCCAATTTATCATACAAGACTTACAGTAAATAGTGATCACCAACTATATGATGCAGGATTAAATGGCAATGATTTTTGTCTAGCTAATGATAAGATCAAGCGTAAAAGTAATCAAGCAGCAGTAGGAAACAAAAACTATTTTGAAAACCAAAGCTTGTTTTTGATTGAAACTGAGAACAGAATCATATGCTTTGTTGGATGTGTTTGAGTTGGAGGGAAAACTTGAGTTTCCCTCTTATTTGACTTTGGTTTTAGTTGCATATTGGATAGGAGACGGGAGCTTGGGTAGTATATATACCAACTTCTCTCAAGTTTATTGTCATGAGTGTTGGGCCATGGGCCACATCTTCACATGCGCGCACACGCGCCGAACTGAGCCGAACCGGGGTGGCGCGCACGCCCACGACCTGCGGACACTGCTACGTTGCAACCACTCGCACATGAGCATGATCACAGATTCTCCCAGGCTCTTACAACTGAAATATCGTATCTTACAAATTTCTTACATGAAACTGTTCTTTCTCTTACAAATTTCTTACATATATTCTGCTAAAATAACTGTGTTCTTGCGATCTGCGGACACTGCTACGTTGCAACCACTCGCGCATGAGCATGATCACAGATCTTTCAAAGAAACTGCTCTCTTTCTTCTACAAATTTCTTACATGAAACTGCTTTCTTTCTCCCACAAATTTACGAATCTCCGTTTGAGCAGAGGCTCTTTCTCTCACAAATTTCTTACACATATTCTGCTAAAATAACTGTGTTCTTGCGATCGAGGGCAACGAATCTCCATCTGAGCAGAGGCCTGACTCATCGTTCTGAGTTGGGTGCTGGTGTATTACCGAGGGAGTTTTCACCGCTAGGAGAGGAGGTCATTTTCAAGGTCCGAACGAGAGACCGGTCATCTTTCTTCTAGGGCAGTGTGTCTGCACGACTGCGTCACCCCAGGCCAGCCTTTTTTTTTCTTTTAATTTTGTATTTTAGTTGCATGCTTAGGACAAGTAGTTTATTAGTTTTAAAGATCTATATTTGTTGCATGTTTTAATCCAGTTAAATTTCCTACGTGCTTATAGTACATAAATCAAGACAAATATAATACGTGAAGGTTTAAACAAAACAAAATTTAATTTATAATTTGGAACCAAACAAGGTGGCAGGGATAGTAATGATAATTCTGAACCAAGTTGAAATGCTAAAATTAGGAAACTGAATGTCTAATTCTAGCAAAGTTAAATCCTGTGTTGCGCTTCAATCTCCAAGCTATATAGAGACAAAATATGTAGAAAATATCTAATCTGTGATGGTATAAAATTGATGAAACTGTAGAGCTACAAAATCAAAAATGAGAGCAACTTGAATTCAGATTTTAATAAACACATTAACTGAAAGGGAAAATGCAAAATAAATATAGAGACAAGAACAGGTGAAATAAATATTTAATTTGAGATGGTATAAATTGATGAAAGGGAAAATGCAAAATCAAACCAGAAAGCAACTTATAAACCAATGATATAATTATCGCAGATCTAATTAAGAAATAAAATTTTGTTTTTCTAGATTGCTGGAAAATTAGATCTGAAATATAAATTTTAGGTATTTTTAAAATTAATCAAAAGACAACAAATAAAAGAGGAGTTTAGAAAGCCAACCTGTTCTTGTGTTTTTCTGCCGTGAGATAAACCGTATATAAAGGGTTTTTCCTACGTGGAGAAAACAACCAATTCAATTATCATTAAATCAATACACAATTAACACACAAATAAATCCCAATAAATCCAGAATTTAAATCTCTCTTCAATTGGCATAAAACACATGAGAGAAAAACAAATAGAGAAACGCTCGTCCGGTTGGAAATAAGAGAGATATAACCCGACCGTCTTGCAATATGTTTCAAATGCATAAGGTAAATATGAACTAAATGGCTCTACTAACATATAGTTTCTGCTAATTAATCAAATTTTACAGTTGATATGAGAAATGAGAAATATTTCTACTATTCTATATCCTAACAAGAAGTCAGTTTTCTAAAAGAAAGAGGAGAGAGGGAAAAAAAACAGAGAAATTGGACCTTACCAACTTGCGCTTGTGCTTTTTGTTTCAGACCCAAAAATGAAATTAGTGAAACTAGATTTTGTTTGAGAGCTTGTCACGTCCCGCTTCTCAAAATACGCTGAAGCGGAGACGCGACGAGAATCAGCGACGCATATACGCATGAAAAATACCTCACGTGTACGCGTTAAGTCTTAAGTAACCCGAAACAAGTTATAAATCGAAACTATAATGAATCATGATTACTGCAATATCACATATAAGCATCCACGCATGATATCATATGAATAAAGAACTGGAATGATAACTGAATCTGATATATCGAGAATCAGGAAATAACAGAAAGGTAAGGAAGATAAGAATACCGGAATCAAATAGGGAGAAGTTCCAGCTCCTCGCGAAGCGTATGAGCTCAACAAACACCTGAACAATATACGAACGTGTCCAAACTCCTGGACGTACGAATCCAGGATCATCAGAAGCGACCTAATGAGTGTGTATGTAAAAAGAAGTGCTCATGCATAATAACAATATAAGCAACAACAAAATGACAAATTGAAATAAAAAAACAGAATAATCAATATCAATAACAACTATGAACGATATATAACTGATATCATGATAACAGGGAACAACTAATATCCAGATGTGCAACCTAGCATATGTCACTAGTCTGATATACCATCCGGTCATGTGTACAATCATATATCTATAATAGTTTATAAATATATAAACAGTCAGGTGATTACGGTCAGTCACAACACACTATATACAGTTCATTATTATTTATTATGTCAGCGAACACCAATTGCCACGTGTAATAGACGCATTCTATACTGCGCCTACTACACGTATCAATCAGAGTCCTAAGTTATTAAAATCAATAGAAGAGACATTATCCATATTTTAGGTAGGTTCCGTACATACCTAGAACCATAGCCCAATCACCTGGCGCTGAACCAGGTCCTACCGCTAGGTAGTCAATAACAATAATAATAATATGTCAATAACAATGACAATATGGACAATACGGGTATCAGTCATCCCCCGGAACCCTGCAGTGGAACCGTATCTCGGTTGCACAACCTATATCTTAGGTCCACCCAAAATACAGACGCTGTCTCCTCCATCAATTTTCTCAATCCTAGTGTAAGTTGTCAATTTACATTATTATTTAGATCAATCAGTATCCATGTTATTTTGATTACTGGGATGATTCAGTGACAGTAACAATATCAATGATGTATCAATAACAATATGGACAATATGCTGGCCCAGAGACCTCCACTCTAGTTTTGATGATGATTAACTCATGTAGTTATAATTTACTAATAATCTTGTGATATTTGGTTTTAGATATTTAACCAAGATATTCGTAGGTGATTAGCTTCAACAAAGGTGTTTTGGAGCTTTCACATGGTGATTCAAGAGCTCGAGCGTCAAGTTCATATCTAGCACTCGTTAGAGTCAAACTCGGTGGATCACATTTGGATCGAGTTGACTTAGAGACGGTGTTCTACAAGAAGACCTCGGTTTGTTTTAGAATAGTTAGTTTAGATCCATTGTTAAAGATTAGATAGCGTGATATGCTTAAGTTCACAAAACACACACACTTGTTTCAAGTTTCATATTTTTTAGTTTTTGGTTTTCGGTTAAACCGATCTTGGTTTTTAAGTCAAAAACAAAGATATACTATATTTTATGTATATTGGATTCTATCCATATACTATATGCTTCAAAGTTGTTTAAATATCATGTTTTTGTATTTGCAAGTGTTTTGGAGAAAACGGTATTCCATTTCAAAAATTCAAGTTTTGAAAAATACGGATTTTGATTTTCGGCAAAATTTGTAAGTCACAAAATGGTTCAAAATGTTTGTAACATGGTTTGATTTTTACTCAAATATGTTTGTATTTCAAAGATATAACATGAACTGATTTTTGTGAAATTTATGAGATTTTATGGGATTTATTTGATAATAAAAAGACCAGTTTTTTGAATCCTATATTTTGCCCTGCCAGGCTCTGGCGGTCGACCGGGACGGTCGACCGGACTAGTGGTTGGTCGACCAGACCGGTCGACCGATGTGCACAAGACGTACACAAAGGCCAGTGTGTTTGGCCGGTCTACCGAGCGGTCGACCGACTGAAGTCAGCCCACTCTCGGGTTGGCCCGGTTGACCGGGCGGTCGATCGGCCAGAGAGTTGTTGCTCTCTGGTTCTGGGCACGGTCGACTGGGCGGTTGACGGTCGATTTTTTGACTGTTGGCCGGTCGACCGGCCGGTCGACTGGAAGGTCAAAACTGACCTTTTCAGCTGCCAACGGGCAGATTTTGATTGGGCCTATTTAAACCCCAATCCTTGGCTGTTTTTCACTAAGTTTTTAAGAGCAAAATTTTAGATCTTTTCAAGTATTTTAAGAGCAAGTTTTTTAAAAGAGTTTTTGAGTCTAAAAGATCAATCTTCATTTGTTTTTAAAGTGTTTGATAATTCAAAGAAAATAGTCTTTTGGGAATTGATTTTTGGTCTAAAAGTTCTATATCTATTTGGAGATTTTTCTAAGTGATTTTCTTTGTTTAAAACACTTTGTTTTCTCACACTTGAGCTTATCTTGCTATCCTATCTATAGGATCTTTGTTTTAGTGAGAAGATTTGGGTTGTGGTTGAAAGAGACCACCAAGTTGTAAACTTCCATCATTGTGATATCGCTCTAGTGAGAGGTAATTGAGTTGGTATCCCTCAAGTGTGAGGTGATTGTGGAAGTGGTGTTTGGCTCCCTCTAGAGAGAGGTAGAGATTGTGTTGGAATCCCTCAAGTGTGAGGTGATTGTTGGTTTTGTGGCTAAGTGCCTATCCTTCATTTGTGAGGTGGATATAGTGTTGGCTTTGTGCCTTGCCTCTAGTGAGAGGTTGTATTGGTTGAGAGAGGAGTTGTGTACTCCCGATTATTGTATTGCCCAAAATCCTCATTGGAAGTTTCCCTGTGTGGGAAGTTCTGTGTGGACGAGTTAGTGGAAATCCTTTTGTGTGAAGGCGGGGACGCAGAGCTGTGTGCTCGAACCTCGAAACATATCTTGGTGTTTGAGTTTGATCTACTTTTTCTAACTCTCTCTCTTACATTGTGCCTTGCATCAATTATATTGCTCATTCATACTTATATGTTTGGTTGTGTTTGTTTGTGTGCCTCACTTGTGTTTAACCACAAGAGCTTCATATAGCACCTCAACTCTTATTCAGAGGAATCAAGAGGAGTTAGTCCAGAGCCTTTCACGGGGAATTCGGCTATACTCGTTGGTTACACTAAGGGTCTGTTTGGTTGTCGTAATTGGCTGTAATTCGTAAGTCGTAATTGGTAAAGTCTTTTACAGTTGTAAATGAGTTACATGCATGCAAGCTTTATGGTGTTTGGCTGGTAATATAAAGTTGTAAGTGGAAAAGTGTATTGTGTTTTATGGTGTTTGGTTGTCGTAATGTGTAAGTCGTAAGTGAAAAAATTGACCACAAAATTAACTATTTGGTGATTTAAAAAGTTTTAATATTGCAAATAAATATTAAAAATGCTAAATATTAGAAAATTTTAATATTAATATAAAAAATAATACAAATTTGCATGACCACAAAATTAACTGTAACTGGGCTGTAAGTGAGTGGTAATTGGGTTGCAAGTGAGTAGTAATTGGGTTGTATAAGTCTTTTACGAATTACAGTCCAAACAAACGACGTAGTTGTAATTGGGTCGTAAGTCATTTACGAATTACAGACTTTTACGCGAAACAAACGGCCCCTAAGTATGTTGCATTAAGTTTTATATTTTCGCATTATTGTTCATAGATTACCCGTACACCTATTCACCCCCCTCTAGGTGTACTTTCACAATATTACCGTGTAAACGGTAGAACAATGAAACAATAAATGTGTTACGGTCTAACAATATTTTCCCAGTAACTTTCAATAACATGAATATAATAACAAGCCTGATACTGCTCAATAAACAGTATCATCTAGGACTGATCAATATCTCATATACTTATACTGCATATAACAATAGCTGATCCGTCTACTCATCGTCTCAATAGTCATCATGAACCTTAGCACAATAGTCATCCTGAACGTCAATTATCAATCCACGTCAAAATACCTGATATGGTAAATCATCACCAATATTTATATCTCAATGACTGAAATAACAATTATTCTAACACATCTAGTCAGATCCCCACACTTCAATCCGATCAAAATCATCACACCCTCTCACCTCTATCAAGGTCAATCACTAGATCCCAAAACTCAAGTATCATATCAAATATATCTAAGATCTATCAGGTTAGGTCAACCCAATCAATGTCTATTCTTCAACCCCCAAGTCAACTTCAATCTAATCGAGTCTGCCAACATGTTCAAATCCAAGATTTCATTTTATTAATGAAGAACTCCTATTTATTCAATCATCGATATTCAAATCAATCAAGATCATAACTAAGAAGTGTAATCTCCTTGATCAACATGAAATCTAGATCATCTCTACATCTAGTAGTCAATATCAATAAGGTCATCAGTACATCAGTCAAACCTATCAATGCGAGAATCCCGAAATAATAACTCCTAATAGTCCAGAAGTCAGTCTCATCATATACTAGCGTTAAGAGTATCATATTCATATATATCTATGTATTGGTAAAACAGTCTATAGATAAAGCAACATCATGTCTAATACGTCCTAAATATCCAAAAGAATTCTAGTCAGAATAGTCACCAAATAATTTGTCCGATAATTACTTCACATAAAAATATGAATCTGTAATCTCAATCAACAATCAATCAACCTCAAGATCAATATGTTTATATTCTTAAATTTATCACAACTAGGTCAGTTATAAGGTCAAGTCTGATATATGGTATATCAATACTAGGCCTAAGCCAACAACGGTGATTTACCAACACATGAAATGATACTGATACGAGCTTATATCAATTATACAAATAAGGTGAATAATCACTAATATCTCATGACGTAACACAATAAGTCAAACTGGTAAAATATAATATAAAGTCACATGAAATAATACGAATAAAACACAATAACGGTAAAGAAGAAAATGACATAAGAACAAACACTCACATGAAATGACACGATTTTGAAACCAAATTACCGTCTGGTCTTCACTGCACGAACTGTACGGACCTCTGGATCATCCTATGGGGCGGTCTTCAAATCGCCTATGTAACGGGTCCACAACGAGTACGAATCCGGATTGGGTGCGGGTCTCCTGTAGCCGGTTCGGATCTCACCGAACGGGTCTGAAACACTGTAACACGCAACCAACACATACATATAAACATAAATACATGCTTCACCCACACGTGCATACGTACACATACGTGTATACCCACACACACACATATACAAGTATACACATACATACATATCAATATACTTACATACATGCATACATACATACTTATGAGCACTCACGCATACTCATGCATGCAAAAACACATGAGTACATATTCACGATACACACTTCATTATAAATCATACATGCATATTAATAAACTCACCCACCCATGTCAATATAAACAGAAAGGAGAAGGAAAAGGATGCATTCATGCATTGGGGTGTTAGGCTCGGGTCTGGCCACCGCAGAGCTCGCCGGAGGTCACGGCGGATCTCGCGAACAACATCTGAGAGGAGAGGGGTTAGTAAGGGCTGCTGGAGGGGTCGATGGCTCGTCGGAGCTCGCCGAACGGAGGGGAAAAGAGGGGTGCCGCGGCTGGTTGCTTGGTGTTGTGGCTGGGGCAGAGCGCGACAGCAGCGGGAGCTACCATCGTTGTTCCAGCAAGACGGCGGAGGCAAGGATGGGCTCGGCCAGGGGGCAGGTCACGGCCATCCAAAGGAAGGCCCTGGCTACCAATATGGGCTCGGTTGGAGAGGGGCACAGCCAGGTTGGGCGTTGGCTCGGCGCTGTTGCACGGAGAGGCGAGCACACAAGGGGCTGCCATGAGCTTGCATGCTCGGCAGTGGGGAGCAGCAGCACGGGCTATGGAGTGATGGCTTGGCACGCAGACCATGGTGAAAGGGGAAGCCCGTGGGAAATTCTCTCAGCCAAAAGGAGGGAGAAGCTGCCGTGGTCAGGGGAGAGGGGGAGTTGTTGGAGGTTGCCGCGAGTGTTGTGGAGGCCGAAGGAGCCCGTGGAAGAGCTCGGCAGACCAGCAGATGGGGGGTGGATGCCGGGGGTGATTTGCCGTGAGCCCCGGCGAGAAGAGGTTGTGCCAGCATGGGGATGCGTTGGCGGTGCAAGGAGGCGGTGCTCAACGGAGTCGATGGCGGAAGGGTGCTTGCTGCTATGTGCCAAGAAGAGAGGGAGGCCACAGTGAGGAGGAGCTCGGCCTGGCTGGTCGCAGTGCCAGGGGGCTGTCATGGGCTGTTGCTCGGACGTTCATAATAGTGAGAAGGAGGCAGAGAGGAATTGGGGTGGAGGAGACGAGGGACAGCAAGGGAGAGGCCATGTGGGTGAGTTTGATGGTCTAGCTGTTGCGGAGAGGATGTGTGGTTGTGCGTTGGGTTTCTGAAATGGAGATGCATGATGAGGAGATGGGCTGCCGAGGCGAGAGAGGGGCTCGGCAATGGGTGCTCACGGCCATGTACATGGCACTCCAGAGATGATGGCTCGCCGGAGATGATGGTACTCGACTTTGGGGTAGTTGAAGGCGTGGAGATGGGGAAGAACAGGAGTGGGTGCTGTTGGAGGAAAAAGAGAAGAAAGATAATTAAGGAGGTTGGGGGTTTAGTTAGGATAATATAAGATTATATAGTTAGGATTAGATTAGATAGGTTTTGATGAGTGTTGGTTTAGATTATGATAGGGTTAGATAAGATAGGATTTGAATGGGTTTGGGTACTGGATAGAGGATGAAAACGAAAAATAATTAAAACAATAAATAATAATAATGTTAATAATAATAATAATAATAACATATAATAATAATATTAGTACTAATAATAATCACGACTAACATTAGTGATAGTAATGAATAAAAACACTAATCATAGTAATAATTAACAATTATATTAATAATAATAATTATTATTAACAATAATAATAATAACCACAATAATAAATAAAATCATGGTAGCAGTAAAAATAATAATACTAACATCAATATAATAATAAGTATTTATATTAAAAGTAATAAATAATAACTAATACAAAATACATGTATACGCTTAAAAAATACTATTATTATTAACATGATATAGGATATTACAGAGCTAAAATAGAGTTACTAAAACTGAGGTTTAGAAACAAATCTTATAAAACTGAGTTATTAAAACTCCACTTTGAATAGATTTTTCATTTAACTTAAACATAAATCGATTTCATAAACTACGGTTTTCATAACTACAAATCCCAGTTTCATTTTAACTTAAACATAATCCTTTCGAAAACTATGTTGCCTAAAAAAGCCTCAAAAATCACACTTATTTATTGTTATTAATTTTTTTGAGTAAAAATGGGACTCGAGTCAAAACTTAAGGGGCAGCTGCCAAAAGCAAAAAGTCACATAAGAGAATTTTGGGAATAAAAATGGTGGCAGATCCAGAAGTTATGCTCACATTTTTTAAAAGAGTAATATATATAAATATTAAATAGATTATATTAACAGATATTGTCATCTTTAGAAAAAAACCAATTGACAAACACATGGAATCTCTATGCCCAAGCTTTGACAACCAACTATTTTGAATACACGTGGGAATGTTATACCAAATTAATAACATTGTCCCTTCAAAAATAAAAATAAAAAAATTATACCAATTGTATTTTTTTTTTCCTCCAACAATGTTTATTATTTTTGGGTACCACCGTATTTATTTATTATTTTTTTTTGATGGAAATGGTGTGAGGGGCAGTGGCTTGTGCCAATTTTTGGGCGTTACCGGACATGAGGTGGGCCAGTGACCGGCCCAGCTAAGGGCCGAGAGCCCGTTACTGGCAGTTTCTTTGGTTGTGGGCCTCGGCAGTCACGATCTCCGCTTCCCCCAACAAAAACCCAACACTGCACGTCGTGCACGAGGGGGGAGGTTGTTTGTTGCTCTTCATTTTGGGCCCGCCCTCACAATGCACATCCATTTACCCACTTGCTTGGTCCTCAAAATAATTTATTTAAACAGAGAAATGCTACCTTAATTTATTTTGTTTCTTTTTATATTTTTTTGACTTTTTTAGGCAAACTAAAGTTTCCGAATATGATTGATATTTTCCTACTGAATTTAATTTGAATACGAATATGATTTTCCTTCATGAATATTTTCCTAATTCATTTCCAATTACAATAATAATATGAATCCATATTTGTTTCGTATCATATCGTTTTTCTTTTTCCTCAAATATAATAATAGTTTTAGAGACCGTTCACCATGATATATATTCTTATTCAGATTAACAAAAACAAATATGAATACAGATAGATAGATATCTCTTACGTATTGATTGTTTTCACCCCATATTACATAGAATGACTTTCAACATTAGTGCATTGGTGGACAAGCCTAAAATTTTGATGCAGGAGAGCTGAGACGCAGATCAACATCCATCAAAGGCCCAGACTGAAGCCCTAGTCGACCGGGCAATTTAGGCAAACAACACAGAAAGGAACACCCAGTTGAAAATCACCTAGAGGGGGGTGAATACGTGATAACGCTAATCAATGGACAATTTAAAAAATATGATGCAACAATCGCCCAAACAAGACTAAGAGCCGAATGCCCCGTAAAGGGTTCTGAACTCCTTCCTCCTGATTCCTCTTGAAATGAGTTAGAGCTGCGCAATGCAACCTTATTGTATGGGACTATGATTGACAAGATGAATGAAAACAAATGAATATTGCAATGAAGATTGAGAGCAAGTAATAAGAGCAATGAAAGTAAAGAAAGAAGCAAGAGCAAGTAAACCAAACGCAAACACCGAGAATTTTTCCGAGGTTCGAGCACCCAGCTCTACGTCCCCGCCTTCCCCAGAAGGATTTCTAACCACTATAACTTCACAAAGATGTTACAAATACACCGGAGTACCCAACTCCACAATCACAAGTACAAGTTTTCTCTTGGTAGTCAAAAGATCACAAACTCTCTTTTGCAAAACTCTCTTCCCTTACAAAAATCCTTGTAGAACAATGAGTAGGAATGAAGCTCTTGTGTGTAAGGAGAAAAGAAAAAGAAATCAGAGAGTTCTTGAAAACACTTCAGAAAATGAGAGAGAATTTCAGCACAAAAACCAAGCTCTTTTGAATGCCTTAAACTTTTGAAACTTTTGCAAATTTTTCTTGTAATGAAGCTCTCCCCAAACACCCCTATTTATAGAGGAGGGCTAGGGTTTAAGGATAAAACTTACTTAAGGCTAATCAGGGTCAGCAAATAACATTTAAACACATATTAGAGAGAAAAAGACAAAATAAAACATCTTTAAAATTATAGCCGTTACTGTACAAACGGCTATTCCGGTCGACCGAAGTTCAAAAATAAGAGCCGTTGTCGGCTCTCGGTCGACCGCCCGGTCGACCGAAAAATACAGAGAGCAAATGTCTTGCAGTCAGGCAGGTTTCGGTCGACCGCCCGGTTGACCGTGAAACGTGCACACGGATACGCACTGCTGCCAGAACCGCGGTCGACTGGGACGGTCGACCGACTTGACCTGACACAGGGTCGGTCAGCCGGTCGGTCGACCGGCTCAGGTCAAAAAACAGAAACAGATTTTTGAAGATAATTTGAAATTAAACAAAGTAGTTTTGAATAGAGATATGTATAAAACATAAAAATGAGTTTGTAGCCAGAAGATTGTATACAAAATATTTTGTACATATTATAGGAAATATTTTTGGAAATGTGTGCAAAAATGTGTGTGATAGAGCTTCAAACCTATTCACTATTCTTTAACAAAACTATAAAACAAGAAACAAATCTAATGAATTATCTTGAGCAATCTTGAAGTCTTGAGCCATGCAATGCCTTGCTAGAGCCTTCTCTTCTATGTTCCTTTCTTGATGTGCAAAAAGCCTTCTTTACTTCATGAACCTAGAAATTCTTGCAATAGCTAAGCAATGGCCTCCAAATATGGTACTAACCTGAAACTAATCTTAAACAAACTAATTAGTACCAAATAGCTCTTATTTGTTTTGTTATCATCAAAACTCTAAACAAATGGAGAGTGTAACCTTTGGGCCAACAATCTCCCCTTTTTGATGATGACAAAACAAATAGGCTATATGCAAAAATATAGGGGAGGGGAAAGCTCCCCTCAAATTATGCTATCATGAAAACAATGTAAGGTGCAAGCAAAAATCATAAGACTAAAAACCATGAAATAAAATACTTGCAAAACATTTAAACTCAACACAAGAATTCATAAAAACACATCAAAAACCAAAAACATGTATAAACTCATATGGAACCAAAACCATATGAACTCATAAATCTATCATAAAGACTCATTCTCCCCCTTTTTGTCATACATCAAAAAGGGTCATGAAAACATTTTTATTCAATGACACAAACATTAAGTTCACCACAAATGAAAGAAAATCTAGCAAAATCAAGTGGTTTAGTGAAAATATCGGCAAGTTGCAAATCCATAGAAACATAATCAATATCTATATCTCCTTTCTCAAAATGATCTCTAAGAAAGTGATATCTAATCTCAATGTGCTTGGTCTTACTATGTTGATTTGCATTCTTAGTCATATGTATAGTACTAGTGTTATCACAAAATATTTTTATATGAGAATAATGCAAATCATAATCAAGGAGAGTATGTTTCATCCAAAGGACTTGTGCACAACAAACACCTGCGGCAACATACTCCGCCTCGGCGGTTGAGAGAGCTACGGAATTTTGTTTCCTAGAGGACCATGAAACAAGACAATTACCAAGAAATTGACATGTCCCACTAGTACTCTTTCTATTTACTCTACAACCCGCATAGTCGGCATCCGAATAACTCGTCATTGAGAAATCTCCGATTTTCGGATACCATAGACCCATTCCAATTGTGCCCTTAATATAACGAATAATGCGTTTTACCGCAATAAGATGGGACTCTTTGGGACACGATTGAAATCTAGCACAAAGACACACACTAAACATTATGTCCGGCCTACTTGCCATCAAATACAAAAGACTACCTATCATGCTTCTATACAATTTAATATCAACATTTTTACCTTGGTCATCCTTATCAAGTTTGGTTGTAGTTGCCATGGGAGTGTTGCAAACTTTAGAGCCTTCAAGTCCAAACTTCTTTACGAGTTTCTTTGCGTACTTGGCTTGACATATAAAATTCCCACCTAGCAATTGCTTGATTTGGAGTCCAAGAAAGAAATTCAATTCGCCCATGGAAGACATTTCAAACTCACATTGCATGACATTTTCAAACTCCTTGCATAAAAACTCATTAGTAGAACCAAAAATTATATCATCAACATAAATTTGCACAATTAAAATGTCATTATCAACATGCTTAGTAAAAAGAGTTGTGTCTACTTTGCCTTTAACAAAATCATTTGAAATGAGAAAACTAGAAAGCCTTTCATACCAAGCTCTTGGAGCTTGTTTCAATCCATACAAAGCTTTATCAAGTTTAAAAACAAAATCGGGATGAACATGATCAACAAACCGGGAGGATGAGCAACATAAACTTCTTCATTTATAAAACCATTCAAAAATACACTTTTCACATCCATTTGAAAAAGTTTAAAATTTTTGAAAGATGCAAAAGCTAGTGTCATCCGTATGGCTTCAAGCCGTGCTACGGGTGCAAAGGTCTCCTCAAAGTCAATTCCTTCAACTTGAGTGTAACCTTGGGCCACTAACCTAGCTTTATTCCTAATGACATTTCCGGACTCATCCATCTTGTTTCTAAAGATCCACTTAGTACCAATTATTGGTCTATCGTGGGGCCTAGGAACAAGGTGCCAAACTTGGTTGCGCTCAAATTGATTGAGTTCCTCTTGCATGGCTAACAACCAATATGAGTCCGCCTCGGCTTCGAGGATGCTTTTGGGTTCAAAATGAGAAATGAATGCAAAGTTATCACATAAGTCATGGAGCTTGGAGCGAGTTGTTACCCCTTTAGAGACATCACCTAAGATGAGTTCCTTGGGGTGATTTGTAGCGTATCTCCAATCTTTAGGAAGCGGTTGAGAGCTTTCCTCTTTATCCTCTTGAGCATCACCAAATTGTTCTTGCTTTTCTTCTTGAGCGGGTGAGTCCTTCAAGGATAGTCTCTCCATGTCTTCACCTAATGGGTCAATCTCTACAACATTCTCAACAACCACATTAGATTCTTCAAATTTAACATGCATGGATTCTTCAATGGTAAGTGAAGATCTATTGAATACTCTATAAGCTTTACTAGTTGTAGAATATCTAACAAAGATTGCTTCATAAGCCTTAGCATCAAATTTACCCAAGTTATTTTTAGTGTTTAAAACAAAACACTTGCATCCAAAAACTTTGAAATATGCAACATTAGGTTTTCTAGAATGATACATTTCAAAAGATGTTTTGGAAGAATTTTTGCACAAATAAATACGATTTGAAATATAACATGCGGTGTTTACGGCCTCGGCCCATAAATATTGAGGGAGGTCATATTCACTTATCATTGTCCTAGCCATCTCTTGAAGTGTCCTATTTTTCCTTTATACAACTCCATTTTGTTATGGAGTCCTAGGACAAGACATTTCATGCTTGATTCCCTTTTCATCACAATAAGTCATGAAGAGTTGGTTAACAAACTCACCACCTCTATCACTCCTTATTTTCAAAATCGAAAAACCTTTTTTCTTTTTCAACCCTTTTTCGAAAAACTTTGAAATGAGAAAAGTTTGATCTTTGTGTTCCAAAAAGAAAACCGAAGTGAAACGGGAAAAATCATCAACTAAAACAAATGCAAATCTACTACCATTTAAACTCTTAGTTTTAGTTGGTCCAAAAAGATCCATATGAATTAATTCTAAAGGCCTAGTTGACATGATATCCTTGATTGGTTTGAAGGAAGACTTGGTTTGTTTCCCAAGTTGGCACGCACCACAAATGCGGTCTTTCTCAAATTTCAAGTAAGGAATACCCTTCACCAATTCCTTTGAATTAATCCTAGAAAGATGGTCAAAAGATGCATGTCCTAATCTTCTATGCCAAAGCCAAGAATTTTCATCAAAAGCATTTAAGCATTTAGTAGAACAATCTAAATTAAGCATGTCAATGATATAAACATTATTGTCACAAAAACCGGTGAGAATACAATCATTGGTTTTAACATCAAAAATCTTGCAAGAAGAATCATCAAAAACAACTTTAAGTCCACGGTCACAAAGTTGACTAATACTAAGCAAGTTATGCTTCAAACCATCAACAAGAGCTACATTTTCTATAATAGGAGATGCACTAATTTGAATGTTACCTATACCGATGATAGTGCCCTTGGAGTCATCCCCGAAGGTGACGGAGCCACCTTCCATGTACCTTGATAGGGTTGTAAAGTTATTGATGTCCCATGTCATGTGTCTTGAACAACCACTATCAAGGTACCACCGCTCCTTACGTCTTGGAGCCTTGGTGTGTACCTACATCAAATAATTTAGGACTTGATTTTGGTACCCACATTTTCTTGGGTCCTAAAGAGTTAGTTCCATGAACCCAAACAAGATTATTTGATCTACTTACTTGGTCATAACAAAACTTAGCCAAATGTCCATTCTTACCACAATATGTGCATCTATACACTCTACCATATTTAAAAGCATAGCGAGTGTGAGACTTGTGAGCATGTGTGGATTTAGCATGAGTGTGGTGTGTAGTGTGAGCATGGGGAGTCTTAACATGAGGATTGTTAGCATGAGAAGTGTGCTTTTTAGAAAATATTTCTTCAAATTTCTTAGTGTTAAAAGCACAATCTTTCAAAACCTTTTCAAAATCAACCATTTTAGTTTTTAAAGAAGAAATTTCTTTTTCATCAACCTTAGGAAATTTTGCTGTACATGCAACTTTGTAAGCACTAAATTCATTTTGAGTAAAAATGAGATTGGAAGAAATTTCATCTTTTTCTCTAGAAATAATAGCAAGTTGATTTTTGAGAAAAGCAACTTCCTTTTCCAATTTAGTGCATTCAATCTTTTTATTATCATAAGTTTCGGAGAGTTCAACAAAAGCATGTACAAGAACTTCTTTACTTGATTCATCTTCTTCTTCATCAAGAGGTTGTGGGGTTACCTTTGGTGTGTTTGCCATGAAACACATGTTTGCCGTGTCCACTTCCTCTTCGGATTCGCTTTCCGAATCCCATGTGGCTTTGTACGCTTTCTTTTCCACCGGCTTCTTTGGCTTGAAGGAGGAAGTCATCTTCTTCTTGAATTCCGGACAATCCGTCATGATATGTCCGGGCTTTCGGCAATTGTAGCAAATAATTCTTCTCTCCTCTTTACCTTCAAATTTCCTTCGGAAGTTGAGCTTGTTCTTCCGGTACATCCTTTTGACATTTCGCACAAGAAGGAGAGCTCCTCATCTTCTTCTTCATCTTCCTCAAGAGTGGATGAAGACTTGAAGGCTATGGACTTCTTCTTTAGCTGAGCGGCCTCTTCTCTTGCCTTCTTTTTCATCTCATGGGTCTTTAAGTTCCCAATGAGACTAATGAGGTCCATTTCATCCTTGTCGTTCAATTCTTTCAAGGTGGTGGCCTTTATCTCCCATGATGAAGGAAGAGCCCGAAACACTTTTCGCACCTTTGGTCATTGGAGATATCATCACCTAAGGAAGAAAGAGCATTGGTGATTTTAGTAAACCTTGTAATCATACAATCAATGGATTCATCATCAATCATTTTAAAAGATTCATATTGGGACCTTAAGAGATCTATCTTAGCTCTCTTAACTTGTGAAGTCCCCTCGTGTGTGACCAATAAATATTGCCAAATCTCATAGGCGGATTGGCAATGAATTACCCGTGTAAGGTCGTCCTCATTCAAGGCGGTTAAGAGGGAATTTTGGGCCTTGGAGTTAGCCTCATATTCTCTAAAGGTAAGTCGGTCCATGTGCTCTCATCTCTATCGGGTACAACATAGGGTTTGGTCAAAGATTTAGCTACTAGGCTACCTAAAGATTGCAAGAAAATAGTCATCCTAACCTTCCAAATAGGGAAATTAAGTCCATCAAATTTAGGAGGGGTTTTGATGTTATCGGCCATGTTTACTAGTGTATGAATGATGGAATGCAAATGTTGATTAGCAAATTTTAAGGATCTCTCTAAGGATGTTAAGCCAAACCTAGAGTCCAAGCTCTGATACCAATTGAAAATCACCTAGAGGGGGGTGAATAGGTGATAATGCTAATCAATGAACAATTTAAAAAATATGATGCAACAATCGCCCAAAACAAGACTAAGAGCCGAATGCCCCGTAAAGGGTTCTGAACTCCTTCCTCCTGATTCCTCTTGAAATGAGTTAGAGGTGCGCAATGCAACCTTGTTGTATGGGACTATGATTGACAAGATGAATGAAAACAAATGAATATTGCAATGAAGATTGAGAGCAAGTAATAAGAGCAATGAAAGTAAAGCAAGAAGCAAGAGCAAGTAAACAAACGCAAACACCGAGAATTTTTCCGAGGTTCGAGCATCCAGCTCTACGTCCCCGCCTTCCCCAGAAGGATTTCTAACCACTATAACTTCACAAAGATGTTACAAATACACCGGAGTACCCAACTCCACAATCACAAGTACAAGTTTTCTCTTAGTTGTCAAAAGACCACAAACTCTCTTTTGCAAAACTCTCTTCCCTTACAAAAATCCTTGTAGAACAATGAGTAGGAATGAAGCTCTTGTGTGTAAGGAGAAAGAAAAAAAAAATCAGAGAGTTCTTGAAAACACTTCAGAAAATGAGAGAGAATTTCAGCACAAAAACCAAGAAACCAAGCTCTTTTGAATGCCTTAAACTTTTGAAACTTTTGCAAATTTTTCTTGTAATGAAGCTCTCCCCAAACACCCCTATTTATAGAGGAGGGCTAGGGTTTAAGGATAAACTCACTTAAGGCTAATCAAGGTCAGCAATAACATTTAAACACATATTAGATAGAAAAAGACAAAATAAAACATCTTTAAAATTATAGCCGTTACTGTATAAACGGCTATTCCGGTCGACCGGTCGGTCGACCGAAGTTCAAAAATAAGAGCCGTTGCCGGCTCTCGGTCGACCGCCCGGTCGACCGAAAAATACAGAGAGCAAATGTCTTGCAGTCAGGCAGGTTTCGGTCGACCGCCCGGTCGACCGTGAAACGTGCACACGGATACGCACTGCTGCCAGAACCGCGGTCGACTGGGACGGTCGACCGGCTTGACCTGACACAGGGTCGGTCTGCCGGTCGGTCGACCGGCTCAGGTCAAAAAACAGAAACAGATTTTTGAAGATAATTTGAAATTAAACAAAATAGTTTTGAATAGAGATATGTATAAAACATAAAAATGAGTTTGTAGCCAGAAGATTGTATACAAAAATATTTTGTACATATTATAGGAAATATTTTTGGAAATGTGTGCAAAAATGTCCGTGATAGAGCTTCAAACCTATTCACTATTCTTTAACAAAACTATAAAACAAGAAACAAATCTAATGAATTATCTTGAGCAATCTTGAAGTTTTGAGCCATGCAATGCCTTGCTAGAGCCTTCTCTTCTATGTTCCTTTCTTAATGTGCAAAAAGCCTTCTTTACTTCATGAACCTAGAAATCTTGCAATAGCTAAGCAATGGCCTCCAAATATGGTACTAAGCTGAAACTAATCTTAAACAAACTAATTAGTACCAAATAGCTCTTATTTGTTTTGTTATCATCAAAACTCTAAACAAATGGAGAGTGTAACCTTTTGGGCCAACACCAGTTGTCCGGTCGATAGCCCAGTCGACCAACCCAAGGAAAATAAGCAAGTGCCTGTCCTTCGGTCGACCGTTCGGTCGACCGAATAAAAAGCTGACTGCAAACAGAGGGCGCACTAGTCGACCATCCGATCGACCGACACAAACAGATACTTGAGAACTTACAGTCGGTCGACCGAACTAGCGTATCGGCAGTATCAGAACCTACATAGGATTCTGTTGATTTCTAAATTCTTTTTTGTTTCTTTCTATATTTTTGATTTTACTTTTATAGGTAGGATAAGACTTAATTCACAGGCTATAAAAGGCCTTTAATCTCTTGTATTTGTATACACACACAATTTTATTAATATATTTTGTGCTTTTTTCCTCAAATTTGCTCGTGGATTCGAGTTGATCTCTTGGCTCATGGATTCGAGTCGTCTTACTCGTAGATTCGGATGATTATTCCCTACCTGCAAATTTCTTCAGGGTTCGTCAACGCTAGAACAGATCTAGCACGTGTTGCTTGTCTTCTTCGCTTCCCCGTTTGCGTCACATTTCCTACATGACATTGATCACCTTATTACTTGGATTTTTCCAAGAGCAAACACCTACAAATAATCAGGGTCCACCACTGATTTTTTTCCATTTTCTTTTTTCTTTGCAGATGGTAGTCAGTGAATTGTTTTTTTTTAAAACTAAAATTTATCTTATCTCTACTATTATAATCACAACCATTTTCATTGGAATTCTAATTTGATTGTGACTCTCTTCGTGTCACATCTAAACAACAATGATATATATATATATATATATATATATATATATATATATATATATATATATATATTATATATATATATATATATATATATATATATATATATATATATATATATATATATATATATGGGCTTACTGTACCTCAGCCTGTAGGCTGAGAGAGTTTTCTCAGCCTGCGGCGTGGCAACATCACCGCCCCACATCTGTAAAAAAATTTGGCGGACAAAATCCTGTAAAATCCCGCCCAATTTAATGCCAGTCACCTCAACATTGTATTTTCCGAAAATACCCTCCCTCACAACCTTTTACCTTATTGTAAAAAATTGTCTTCCAAAAAATTTACAGCTCTAAAACTTCAACCGGCGGTTCTGATCCAATTAGTTCCTTTCCTTCAAAATTTGATCCGTTTTTTAAAAAACATATTTGCAACTGATGGCGCCTAAGAAATCATCCGTCGAAAAGGTACTACAAAAATGATATTTTCAAAATTTTTAGGGTTTTGTGTATTTTAATAGTTTTAAATTTTTTCAAGATTTATTTCTGAAATCGCATGTTTTTTTAATTTTTTTTTAATATTGGAACCATGGTCGCATTAAGAAAGAGATTTTCAAACTTTAGACGATAAAGGTCCTATTTTTTGAAAGTTTTTATTATTTACTTCTATTTTTACTGTGTCGCAGTTCAGATCTGTGCGACTTTGGAATTGTTTTTTTTTTTACCTTTCCTTGTAGACGAATGCGACGTAGGTCGCAGTATATGAAACTTACTTTTTTTTCTTACATACTGACGACATGGGGTCGCAGTTGTTTAAATAAGAGTTGTAGTCTCAAGTCTTCACCAAGGTCGTAGTTTATTTTAAATAATATGTTTTTATCAAACTTGTGTCGCAGTTGTTTCTGTATGAACTGTAGTCTTATGCGACCTTGGTCGCAGTGTTGACCCGGGTCGCAGTTGTTCTGATTGCACTGTAGTCCTATGCGACCTTGGTCGCAGTACGACCTTGGTCGCAGTACATGTAGTGCGACCCTAGATTGCAGTGTAGTCCTGGTTCTAGTTGTTTTTTTTGGCAATGCATGACTGCGACCGAGGTCGCAGTTTATTAAAAAACAAATATGCTTTTTATTCCCTTATAATTTTTAAATAATCATTGGTCTAAAGTGTTTAATTTTTCTTCCTACGTAGGTAAACAACAGATACAGGTTCGTCCTCTGAGATCAAGCATAACCCAATGTGCCAGTTAATGAAGAAATTTAAGAAGTACATACAGGCTGATTTCGTAGAGGAGATGAAGAATACCCCATTTGGCCCAATCTTCATGGCGTTCTACAATGAAGAATTTGGGGCTGAAAAGGCTCTAAAATCAACGTTGCCGTACTGCGTATTTTAGACCAGTATGACAGGAATATAAAGACCTTTACAATTGGGGGCAAAGAGATTGAGTTAACAGTGGAGGATGTTGCCCTAACTTTTGGTCTACCTGTCAATGGGGCAGATTTTATGATGAATAAGACATGTACGATGAAAGATAGAGGGTTATAAAATATTTTTTCCCCAATATAAAGAAGATCACAAAGTATCTATTGAAGATGCTTTGGATGATCTTCTTGTCAAGAGAAGGAAGAGGGATATATTAGATGTGACACCGGATGAACAATCTGAGCAGCAATTGTCTATAAATGAAATTATAAGAGACATAAATAGACTTGCAGCTCAAGACTTTACCACATTAGTCATCCTATACATGTCGGCCACTCTTTTCTTCTCTGGCAGTAAATGCATGGTGCCGTGGTATATTGTGGAACAGATTGCCAATATGCAACTGATGAGGACAATATGCTGGGCAAAAGCTGTTTGGCAATTCCTGATTGACTCAATGGACATCTTCAGGCAAACCACGTACGAGCTGCAAGGATGCTCCGTGCAAATTATTGTAAGTAGAAATCTCAAATTTGGCCAACATTGTTTAAATTTACCCATAATTGAGAAAATTTGTGGAAACTAATTTAATTTTTCATTTTTGCAGTATTGGCTGTGTGAGAGGGCACCTATTTTTGAGCAGAGGTCTGGTTTGGAGGAAAAACCCCACGCGCAGTAAGATGGGACCTCCAAAATATTAGCAGATCTCTACTTGAAGTTGATCTAAAAAGATTGACAGCAATATTGTAAGTTAAACTTCTTTTTATGTGTAGTACAAATAAAATGCGACCATAGTCGCAGTATTGAGCTGCACCTTTCGCAGTTCGTTTTCTGCCTGACAAATAATGTGCGACCATGGTCGCATTCTCTTGAAAATACCCTTTTCAACAGAATTGCGACCATGGTCGCAGTGTTGAGCTGCATGTCTTGGCAGATAAATTTGTGCACGACAAACATACTGCGACCATGGTCGCATTCTTATCCAAAATATTTCATAAATAAACTGCGACCATGGTCGTAGTATCATTATTTCATTGTTTTATTTTTAGCTTACCTTTTTCTGTTTATTTTCAGATTTTGAGTCGAATGGCCAACTTCTCTAATGCTGAAAAAAATATGATTGGCCTTCCTGTTGAAGGGGAAGAGGATGAGGAAGAAGAAGTAGCAGAAGATGAAGGTGAAGATGAAGAAGAGAAAAAGAAGAAGAAGAAGGTGAAAGTGAAGGAGATGAAGGAGGCCATACATGTAATGAGGCTGACATCCCGGCGGAAAAGGAGCCAGAACCGGCTGAAACGAGTGAGCAAGAACCAATTTTTGAAGGTTATTTGCCACCTCCACTGGATGTTCAAGCAGAAGAAATAAAACAATTGAGGTCTGAAAATCAGCACTTGAGAGATTATGTTTCTCAGCTTGAAAAAAAGATTGAAAATATGGAGACTGAGAAAAGACTCAAGGCTGAATTAAAATTAAAAAGGAGAGAAGAAAGAAAGAAGAAAAAACAAAAAAGACAGCAGAGGAAATTAAAGGTTAAAGAAGAGGAAAGAAGAGCTGCTGAGAGCAGCCGCTACTGCGAAGAAGAAGAAGGAGAAGAAGAGGGAAGAAGAGAAGGAAAAGAGAACAGGAGGAGAGAAGTGGAGGAGAAGGAGAAGGAGAATAGAAGAAGGGAGAGGAGGAGAATGAAAGGAGGAAGAGGGAAGAGGAAGAGAAAGAGAAGGAGAAGAAGAGGGAAGAAGAGAAGGAAAAGGAGAACAGGAGGAGAGAAGTGGAGGAGAAGGAGAAGGAGAATAGAAGAAGGGAAGAGGAGGAGAATGAAAGGAGAATGAGGAAAGAAGAGGAGAAGGAGAAGAAGAGGAGGAAAAGGAGGAGCAGGAGAAGGAGAAGAGGAGGAGGGAGAGGAGGGGTAGGAGAGAGGAGGAGGAGAGGAAGAGGAAGAGAATGAGAAGAAGAGGAGGAAGGCGCAGATGGAGAACAAAAGAATGAAAGAGCAGATGGAGAAGCAGGCTGAAGAGGAGAAGAAGAAAAAACTGGAAGAGGATAAAATCATGGGTTCTGAGTCTATTTTAAATATTACTGGAGAAGATATGCCAAGTTTTTCTCTGAATATAAGTCAAATGACTCAAGAAATCCAAAGAGATAGAGCTTCTGAAGAAGAAATTCAAGAACATACTCCGCCTCAGAAGCAATCCTCAAAAGAAGCTGTTTTGGAAACCTCTAAAGGAACAATAGAAAGGGGAGTCAAAGAACGCAAGCGCGCTGAAAGAGATCGCGATGACTCCGACTTTGTTTATCCAAAACAGAAGAAGAAAAAAATGAAAATCCTCTTCCACAGCCTGCGGCTGCGAGTTCTACCGCTGGTTTCGGCGACAAAGAGATTTCCTCTACTGAGCCAAAATCGAGAGAATTGACCGAAACCACATCATACAGAATTCTGCAGCCCCATCAACAAGCTCTTATAAAACATTTCTTCGACAAGTCCTACTCTGAGTAAGTTAATTCATATCAAAAAATTTCTGTTATACCTTTATATAAGAACAATTAAATTACTAACTTGTTTTGAATATCTTGCAGTTCTACTGCGTATCAGGATACCGATAATGCAATCATCATTTCAAGGAATGACATTGAGGACCTGATGTTCAGTAGAGACTTAGATGCAAATGTAATTCATTTCTACATGCAGCATCTTGAGAAAAGAGAAGATTAAAAAACATATTCTTCCGAAGCGAAGCTTGGGTAAAAATCTACTTTCTCCTTTACGGTTTAATGTAATATCAACTCTGAAACAGATTACTAATATTCTCTATCTCTGTGTAGGCATAAATCATGTACTGCGACTAAGGTCACAGTGTATAATTAAAATGTACTGCTACTAACATGTGTACTGCGACTAAGGTCGCAATTTATAATTAAAATGTATTGCTACTAACTCAGGTACTGCGACAGCTGCGACCTGCGACCAAGGTCGGAACTGCGACCAAGGTCGCAGTGTATAATTAAAATGTACTGCTACTAACACATGTACTGCGACAAATGTAACAGCTGCGACCTGCGACCAAGGTCGCAGTTTATAATTAAAATGTACTGCTACTAACTCATGTACTGCGACTAAATAATATACTGCGACTAAGATCGCAGTTTATAATTTTTTGTTATATTTTAAATTCATTTTGTATTTGATTTAAATTTTTTTTCTTGTCCGCAGCACGGTGTTGTAAATAAAATTGAAGATCTGGAAGGTCATTTCATCAAGCAGAAGCTGTTGAAAAACTGGACAGCTGACGTGCAGTACATGTTCTTCCCGATCAATCACAAACATAGTGCCGACGAGCCGAGATTTCACTGGACCTTTCTGGTATTCGATTGCTCCACAGAAGAGTGAATTTTTTACAACTCTTTGGTCCCAGCTGACAAAAAAAGTAGTATAACAAAGCTTTACCAAAGAGATGCAAGAATAATGGTGAGTTAAAATTTAATATTTTGATTACTGGAAACTTGCAATTAATTTGATTAATACTAATTTTTGTTCCTATTGACATTGCAGAAAGAAAGATTATTAGAGATTTTTGAGATTCATTCCAAAAAATTAATGAGAAAAATTAAAATAAAATACGCAAAATGCCCCCAACAAGCAAACATGTATATAAATTTTTGACATCTAATTTCATTTCATATTTTCTACTTTTTTTAGTACAAAATTTAATTTCATTTAATGATTGCTCTATGGAAATTTCAGTGTTGATTGCGCTATATATGTATGCAAGTACATGGAAAGTATAGCGTCTGGCTATCATCCATCAACTGTTGAAGCTGTTACGGTTGCTGGTGTACAGAAACTAAGAAGTGAGCTTGCATACATGATACTTGCAGATGTAGAGAAGAGTTGGGATGAAGAAACAGACATTATACGACATACGACATATGAAGACTGATAGTTGACAAATATTGATATACCACAATTTTTTTTTTATAAATGTAAAAAATATTTCAAGTGCAATTCATTGCATAATTTTTTGGTTGTATTGATTTAATTTATACACATTTCTATACATTTATTTATTATAAGTTCCATTGATTATTTACAGTCTTCATTTGTTACAACTTGGCATTTACTATTGCGTACTGAATCTACTGATGTTAGAAACAAACATGCCTTCAGTAATTGTGTTAATCAACAACAACACTGCGACCTTCGTCACTATGCGTGTTAATATTAAGGAAACACATACCTAACGTACTGCGACTTAAGTCTTCACCATCTCAAATTTTAAAAAGAAGGTTGCGACAGTGGATAGCCGCAGTCTTAATAAAATACAATGCGACCTTGTTCGCAGTTGATGGCGGCAAAGTTTTAATCAACAACAACACTGCGACCTTGGTCGCTATGCGTGTTAATATAAAGGAAACACCTACCTAACGTAGTGCGACCTAAGTCGCAGTACATGTAGTGCGACCCTAGATTGCAGTTGCTGGCCATCTTTATCAATAACAACACTGCGACCTTGGTCGCAATTAATCATGTACACTGCGACCAAAGTCTCTGACTACATTATGTACAAAAAAAATTAAACTATAAAGTAGAATTTTGTAGCATTAAAACTTTAAAGTACAAGTACATACAAAAATAATATAGTAGAAATCAAAGAATGATAATAAATCTGATTATAATTACACGCCAGTGTCAGAATGCGACTTAATCTCTCTACACTGTGCGACCCTGGTCGCACTTCATAAAAAATTGAAGTCTTTGTTCCTTCGAGATGGAGGCAACCCAAACCTACTTCTTCTGCCAATAAAAAATAAATAGTAAGAATTTTAAAGATTAATCGTTATAAAAAAAAATGATTAACAGGTTTAATGTAATATACCATTAACGGACAACAAGTCCTGTAATGGCCCAGCTCTTGGCAGTTACCACATCTTCGATGCTTAACTTCCTTCTGATATATAGAATCTTCAAAACCAGACTTAAGCCTGGATGTAGCTCTAGGTCTCCCCTTGGTTGGTACAGGACCAATTGGATCACGTATATTCAATTCTTCACCATCTCGCAATATGACAACGGATCCACTGGAACCAACGGCAGTCTTAGGATGTGATGAATGATCATTTCCTGACATTGCTCTGTATTCTCTAGTGGTATCTTGGGCAAAACTTTCCAAAACTCCCTCCAACTTTGAAATATTTTCATCAGAATCAGCGACCATGTCCAGAATTGCATTAAATTTTGAACGAACTGTCCACAATCTAGCCGTCCGTGGAGTGCCTTGACTGGGAAAAGGCCTCATGCCATTTTCAATTGCAACGTTTTTGTAACGAGCATCCAACCTCCATCTCTGAAGTATATATGATTCCGTATATGTGTAACGTGATTGCGCCACAAAATACACAGAATATGTCTACATAGGATACCCTCTGTTTCAAATAACGAGCAACTGCAAGAAACATGAAGTTCCTCTCGCTTATCATAACTGACCTTTTCCCAACTGTCTTTTGATTCTAAAAATTACCAACCAAATATGTTGATCCAGGTTTGTCATGTTCCACCTCTTCTGAAAACAGTGTCACTACAGCTGCCCATTCCTTTTGGAACAACTGAAAAATCTTCGGTGTATACAACTTCGAAACCTGTATCTCATATGGATTGGATGTACAATTGGGCACAGAATTCAAACTCCTAAAATCTTGAAGAGATTCAGATGCACGACGGGAAGCAACGGCTTTATCATATTGGTGAACAAATTCCAATAGTTTAGTGTTTGAGTTAACAAAACCATCAAAGAAGGAATTAATACTCTCGGACCTCTGACTGGTTGTCATTCCAGTACAGAAAACATCCTTGAGATATGCATTAACCCAATGTCCACGAAGCCTGTACATCTTCATCAACCAACTGTCATCTTCTTCTTCTAACTGATATTTTTCACTCATCAGACGCCATCGTTCCTCACAAGTGCTTATATCGCGGGAGGTGTACCAAGCATGGAAATCGGAGACCATATCTTCTCCATACTTGTTAGCCATTGGGATTTGTTGCTCGGCAATATGTTTCCGTACATGCCAGAAACAGTAACGGTGTCGAGACGTCGGGAAAACAATCTTGATGGCCTTACCAATCTGCGCATTCTGATCAGTAATAATCAGCTTCGGTTCAACTCCATGCATGCACTTGAGCCATTTTTGGAATAACCAAACAAAAGTATCCCTCTGCTCATCAGCAAGCATTGCACAGCCGAACAAAATTGACTGCCGGTGATGATTTACTCCAGTGAATGGAGCATATGGCAAGCTCAAGTTATTAGTTCTGTATGTGGTGTCAAAAACGATCACATCACAGAAGCTCAGATACGAGGAAATAACTCTTCCATCAGCCCAAAAATGCTTCTAAGTGTGCTCGCGTTATCAACTTCACTTGAAAAGAAGAATTCTGGATCGGTCTCGGCTTTCTCTTGAAAATATTTGATAATAGCAATAAACTCATGACCGCTGTTATTTCTACGTTGACGAGTGAAATCAATAACTTGTTGAGGGCGCACTTCTTCACAGCCTTCTCCCTGGCTCATTGCATTAACAACGCGGGAAATATTTGAAGGCCGCATTCCAACATCAACCAGATTGCTCATAATGATTCTGCTAATTGTTGAACGATGAGTCTGATGAGAGTAATGGTGATGTACCTTATCCGGGCTAGACAATTCATGTGAATGAGTATCAACAAATTTTGTGATAACCCAATATCGAGTTGAGTCCAAAATAAACGAAGACGGATATGCATCTCAGCAGGACAACCTACTCTAGTGTTAACTCGACGATGTACTGTAAGCCCCTCCTGTCTTTTGTCACACAACTTCTTCAGACCTTCCTTGTTGCAGCAAAATTTTCTGCAAATCATCTCATAAGGAGGCTTCCGTGACTTATCTGTACTTTTTCTTCTCACGCTAAAACCTCTATTCCTTGCAAAAGAATTGTAGAAATTGTATGCCTCCATATGCGACAGGAACTGTTTCCCTATAAACTTATCTGAGCTTCCAGACATTTCTGCATGTGCATTCATATCCTACAAAAAGAATTTACACGAATTAAATGAATATAAATATTTTTTAGATATCACTGTATTCTAAAATATAAGTTATATAAATGCGACCAAGTCGCATAATAGATGAAAATAATTTACTTCTTATCAGCTGTTGCGACCAAGGTCGCAGTTATCCGTATGAGAAGAAATCTATATTACTTCTTACTAAAGACTGCGACCTAAGTCGCAGTAAATAAAAATAAGATTTCACATACGACATGAAATCTATAATACTCCTTATTGAAGACTGCGACCTAAGTCGCAGTTATCAGTATGTGAATAAATCTATATTATTCCTTACTAAAGACTGCGATCTAAGTCGCAGTTATCCGCATGTGAAGAAATCTATATTACTCCTTACTAAAGACTATGACCTAAGTCGCAGTTATCCGTATGTGATAATCAGCTTCGTTCAACTCCATGCATGCACTTGAGCCATTTTTGGAATAACCAAACAAATTATATATATAGGGCTTACTGAACCGAAGAAATATATATTACTCCTTACTAAAGACTGCGACCTAAGACGCATACCCTAGAAAAAGAATTCACAGCCGGAGATTATTTTCAAATAAGATTGCGACCGAATATTAAAACGGTCGCAGTACCTCATAGTCTAAAGAGAAAACATTAAATATTTAAGAAATTATTTTTAAAATATATATATAACAATTAAACCTGTTGATCGGCATGCAGAGATGTCAACCCTTCAAGATTTTCAATATTCTGAGAGAAAGTAGAACCAGATGCAATATCTTCCATATTAAGATCGCCGGTATACTGCTCAGACGTCGACATTAAATATTTTGCAGAAAAAAATTGATCTGAAAAGATTTTATATTTTCAGAAAAAAGTTTATCGCAGACTGAAAAGGTGAAACTAGATCTTTCAAAAGAGGTCAGGAAATAGGGTGAAAAGTAATTTATATAGAATATCAATATCCTATAAAGAGCGGCAAAAAAAGGGAAAAAAATAATAATAAACAATAAGGAAGGGAACCAAAAAGAGTTGCTTTTCATAAGGGGTATTTGGTAATTTAACAGTCACCTAAAAGCGTGCCGCGAGTCAGTGAGGTGACAATTTGAGCCACGTCACCGCAGGCTGAGAGAATACTCTCAGCCCGCGGGCTGATATATATTTCTCTCTCTCTCTCTCTCTCTCTCTCTATATATATATATATATATTATATATATATATATATATATATATATATATATATATATATATATATATATATATATAGAGATGGGATTCAGCTGGCACAGAAGGCAACTTCATCCTATCTCACACTCAAAAATCATATATCCTGAATTTTTTTCACAATATGACCACTCATTATCATCAAATATTATAAGATATATACATATAAAAATCACGTGATTTGAAATTTGTTTACTCTATTTTCTTTGAGATCAGACATTAACAGAATTTTAGAAGTAAAATAAAACGGAACGATTAGATCAATGAGTAAACGAACTTCAAATCACTTGAGTTTTTATATATGTACATTTTAAATATGAAGATGATAATGTGCGGTCGGATCGTGGAAAAAAATTTAAGAGATATAAATTTTGAGCGCGACATAGGACGAGGTTGCCTCCTGTGACAGCTGATTTACACATTCCTATATATATATATATATATATATATATATATATATATATATATATATATATATATATATATATATATATATATATATATATATATATATTGATAGGGGTGAGTAATCGGTTAATCAGTGCGATTTTTTTCTAGAGAAACAAAATCGCATCGCACCGATCACCCCACCACCACCGGACCGACCGAACCAAACCGAAAAGTTCGGTTCGGCTTCGGTTTCACTGGTAGGGGGAGTCGGGAGAGATTCAGAGAGAGGAGAGCTCGTCGGAAGGGGAAAAGAGCTCGCGGAGGGGGGAGAGAGAGCTCGCCGGGGGGGGGGAGGGGAACTCGCCGGGGGGAGGGGGCTCACTGGGGGGGATAGGGAGCTTGCGAGGAGGAGTTAGGGAGAGCTTGCATGGGTTCAGAGAGAGGGAGACAATTTAAGAGAGAGGAAGAGGAAGATAGAATGAGAGAGAAAGTGCAATTCGGGTTGTGGGTTATCGAACTCAAAAAATTTCAACCGAACCGAACTTTGGCAAAACCGAACCGAACCGATTGGCTTCGATCGGTTCGGTAGATTTTTTTCGATTCCAATTTATTTTTGCTCACTCCTATAGGTGAGAAAGCTAGCTTACTAAGAAGATGAGAAAGGAACATAGGAACCGTCAAATTAGCTTCTGGGCGGTTGAGATTGGATTTGAAGGAAATAAAACTAAAATCCAAAACTAAATTAATTAATCTAAAACTAAGTTAACCAACCCAAAAGCTAATTTTAACCACCCAAAAGATAATCCTACGGCTCCTGTGCTCCCTTCTCATCTTCTCAACTAATTCGTGAGAACCGTTCTTAGGGGATCAACTCACTATATAGGGAGCTGATCCCCTAAGAACGGTTCTCACGGATTTCTGTGAGAACTTTCACGTGGGTCGTCGGATCTGATAGATCAAATCAAATAAAACTAGATCTCTATCAGATCCGACGGCCCACGTGAAAGTTCTCACATGAATTCGTGAGAACCGTTCTTAGGGGATCAACTCACTATATATATATATATATATATATATATATATATATATATATATATATATATATATATATTATATATATATGAGAGAGAAATGTACCTCAGTCGCCAGCTGAGAGACCCACTCAGCTGGTGGCGAGATGGCTGAATCTCAGCCACAGATTCTGATTACAGCGCAATCATGCACAGCATTTTTGTGAGGACAGCTACAATGGTCGCAATGTTTTTATGAAGACTGCTATCTTAATCATATTATTTTTGTGAGGACTGCTATTATGGTCGCAATGTTTTTTGTGAGGACTGCTACCGTGGTCGCATTATTTTTGTGAGGACTGTGACCATGATCACTATATTTTGTGAGGACTGCTATCATGGTCGCAGTGCTAATTAAACTGAGAATATCTAAAAAAATTTAGGACAGCGACCAGGTCGCAGTACCAACTGAGAGAACGCAGCCGCCAGCTGAGAGAAACTCTGTCAGCTGGCGCGAAGTGACTGAATTTTAGCCACAATTTTGGGCACTGCCACTATGGTCGTAGTTTTTTTGAGGACTGAGTCGCAGTATTTTTCTGAGGACTGCTATCATGATAGCCGTATTTTCTGAGGACTGCGACTATGGTCACAGTCTTTTTTTGAGGACTGCGACCACTCGTAGGCTTTTTCTGAGGACTGCTACCATGAACCCAATCCTAATTACACTGAAAATATATGATTTTTAGTGACTGCGACCAAGTCATAGTGGACTGCGACAATGTCGCAGTCAGTTGCGAATTGTCGCAGTCAGTTGCGATCATATTGAAGCGCCAGCTGAGAGAGTCTCTCTCAGCCGGCGGCTGAGATACACACATATAAGGAATATGTAAATCTGACACATGAGACAACTCTGCCCTATGTAAAAAAACAATAGGAAAAAAAGTACAACATTAAAAGAGCTGGCAAAGGATGCAAAAATCCAAAAGCCCGGCCGGAGAAAGATTTGTCCCAGAAGCGCAAGGTTGATCCAATAAGATATTGTAACATGAATGGAGAAATACACATCACGAGGACTACTATAAATATAATCAAATATCCACCAACTATGCTCCTTCCAAATTTCCCTCAAATTCAAAAACATTTTAACGGGTCGGTTGTTGATTAAATTTCTCCAAACAATCCATTGCCAATTAATGGAGTCGGGGGTGTTCGTGACGCGCGACCATCCCAATAGGAGAACCCTGCATACTGGTCTGAAGAAAGAGGCAGGCAGACATGAGATGGTCAATGGATTGTGGAGCAAACTGGCACATAGTGCACACTGTAGAGGGCATTGTTAGTTCCTCTTCGCTAGATTACATCGAGTTAACTAGCTCACTCGTTAAGAAGCCACAAAATACTTTGATTTTAAGCTGCACTTGATTCTCCATATAATTTTAAACAATGCGCACCTCAGAATGTGTCTGTTGGGTTGGTTTTTTTTTTTTTTTTTGGTGTGGAGTGTTTGTGGGGGGTGGAGTTTTGGAGAATATTTAAAGAAAAAGGATAATATTGAATTTCTCGAGTTCAAAGTGTTGGAATTTATGTCGAACAAATAGTCTCACGTCGGTTAGACATGTTATAGGATTTGGGCTACTCCACGGCTAGTTTTTTGAGATGGTGCTCCAGATCTTTACAATTGGTATCCCGAACTTAGTCATCTATATGGGTGCTGTTCGATCCCTCATGATGTTAATCTCACATTAAAGATTAAGTGGCCCACTACCCTATTCAATTGGATTCCTAATTAAGGTTAACTGATATTATAGATGCCCATATTAAAGTTACATTTATATAAGTTAATAATCACATGAGGTATAAAGGGGTCATGATGGGTGGTTTTATCTCAGGGGGTTATTTGTAAATGTTAGACCCTCATCTCTCCTCCTGTAAAGAAACAACGCTCTCTCATTCTTTTGAGATATCCATCATATTTGCAAGTGTTGTGAAAAGAGAAGGATCAGAGAGAAGAAGGGTTTGGCATTAAGGTTATTGCAGGATCAAAGAAAGAATCGAGGTCCTCTTCAACATTCATCCATTCTCCACTAATGACTTCAGGTATGTGTTTATATGAATATGCATTTAAATTCTTCTTGAGATGTAATTGATTCTAGATCCATGCTAGTTTAATCCGCATTAAAGTTCTTTTAATATCTTACATTTGGTATCAGAGCTGTGTTTTTAGAATCAATACATCTTGGATTATGGATTATGGGAAATTAGGGTTTTTTGATTAACAGTTCATAAAAATCAAATTTTTTGATCTTTTAATTGTGGAATTATAAGAGGATTTAATAACCCTAATATTCTGTTTAAATTCCTCTAATTGTACAATTAATTGGGATCAAATTCAGAAATTAAAACCCTAATTTTCCCTATTAATGGCTTCAGTCGATTAAACAGGAACTGCTTCAGATAACTGTTTCGTCGACTATTAGTCGACTAGCCCATAACACTAGTCGACTAGGTCTGTTTCCAGAAAGTTGTGAACTCTCTGTTTTTACTGATTAGTCGACTTAACTTTTTGATTAGTCGACTAATAATGAGTATAGTCGACTAACCCTTTTCCCAAGTCGACTAATAGATTAACCGAGAGTTGCCTTCCTGCAGGAGTCGACTAATCTTGCCCTTAGTCGACTAACCTATTATTTTGTAGTCGACTAATCCTTCCTCTATAGTCGACTATACTTGACCCAAGTCGACTAATTCCCTTTTGTAGTCGACTTGACTTAGCCTTAGTCGACTAGGCTTACCTTGACCAGTCGACTAATGGCTGTTTAAGTTCAATCATAAATGTATGTTACACATTTGAGATTATTGTGTTAATATTGATTGATATTGGTCAAGTGTTAACATTGGAGTATTATAGAATTACTCAAATAAAAGGTTAGAGAATATTATTGGTTAGTTTTGTATTCATACGGTTTATTGATTTAGTAGTTGCCAAAGTGACCTATATTAGTAAGCCTTATGAATATACAACTACATAAAAGACTTGTCAATAAGGGTGACATTAAAGACAATAATATTCTCGATGGCGGTTCTAGTTAGGAGATTGGGACTGGCCCAAAGGAAAGTCTCTTTCAAATAATTATGAACCGGGGTAGGATAGTGTAATTTATGTACTTAATGGTGTAGAATTGGATACCCAAAGGTAACATGACTTACTATCTAAGTGACATAAATTATATTAGACCTACATAGGTGATAAAAGGTCTCACCTAAAGAGTGAACACTAGATATGCTTAGGTTTCGCCCAAAGGAGGAATCAAAGTGATATCAATAGTTCATCTTCATAAATTAAAGATTTTGTATTGATTCGAGGCCTTAATGTGAGCTTGTCCTATTTTGTTTCAGTGAACGTTCCCACTTCCCTTCACACTCATGCAACTAGCATTCCAGCCCTGGATGGTACAAACTTCTCTGAGTGGTTTGAGCATGTCCAATTCACACTGGGTGTACTGGACCTTGACATGGCTCTTTTAGTAGAGAAACCTGATGAAGTGACTGCTGAAAGCACTGCAGACCAGGTTAGCCATGCCAAAGCTTGGGAAAGGTCGAATAGACTCAGTCTCATGTTCATCAAGATGACCATTGCCAATAACATCAAGACTTCACTCCCACATACTACTAGTGCATCTGAACTTTTAACTGCTGTAAAAGAAAGATTTAAATCTGCTGATAAGTCATTAGCTGGCACCCTTATGGCTGAACTGACTACCATGAAATATGATGGTAGTAGAGGAGTTCAACAACACATTCTTAATATGACTGATAAGGCTGCGAAGTTAGGATCACTGAGAATGAAAGTGGATGAATCCTTCTTAGTACAGTTCATCCTCAACTCACTTCCTCCTCAGTTCGGGCCATTCAAGATCCACTATAATACTCATAAGGATAAGTGGAATCTGAATGAGCTGACTGGTATGTGTGTACAAGAGGAAGTGAGACTGAGGCAAGAAGGGCATCACTCAGTGTTGGCAGTATCTCAAGGAGCTATCCATAAGAAAGGTAAATATGGAAGAGGTAAGAGGTTTCCACCAAAGAAATGGAATGAACCTGGGGAAAGTAGCCAGGGTCATGGAAAGCCTTCACTGTCAAATGCTACTTTTGTGGCAGAAAAGAACATGTGAAGAAGGACTGCAACAAGAGAAAGTTTGGTTCGAAAAGAAAGGTATGAATCTTTCTTTTGTATGTTATGAATCAAATCTTGCTGAAGTTCCTTCTAATACTTGGTGGATTGACTCTGGAGCCACAACTCACATAACTAATTCAATGCAGGGATTCCTTACAACCCGGAAACCGAAGGAAAGTGAGAGATTTGTCTTTATGGGGAACCGTCTCAAAGTGGAGGTCGAGGCTGTTGGTACTTACCGACTACTCTTAGAGACGGGTCATCAGATGAATCTTGAAGATACTTTTTATGTACCTTCGATTTCTAGGAACTTAATGTCATTATCCAAATTAGATGTTGTTGGATATTCTGTTTTATTCAGTTGTGGAAAACTCAGTTTAATGTATAATTCAATGTCGGTTGGACACGGAATTTTATGTGATGGTTTATATAAAATTTCATTGAATGATGAGTTTGCACAATCTCTTTTATCTCTGCATTCGAATGTTGGTATTAAACGTGGCTTAATTAATGAAAATTCCTCTATCTTGTGGTATAGACGACTGGGGCATATCTCCAGGGATAGAATTGAAAGATTAGTGAAGAATGGGATTTTGGATAACCTAGACTTCACTGATTTTGGTGTGTGTGTGGATTGCATAAAAGGAAAGCAAATCAAACACACCAAGAAGGTGCCACAAGAAGTAAAGAGCTTCTTGAAATAATTCATACAGATATTTGCGGACCACTCTCCATTCCATGTTTTACGGGAGAGAGATACTTCATTACCTTTATAGATGATCTGTCACGTTATGGTTATGTGTATCTAATTCATGAAAAGTCTCAGGCTGTTGACATCCTTGAGGTGTTCATTACAGAAGTTGAGAGACAATTAGATAGAAAAGTTAAAATCATAAGATCAGATCGAGGTGGTGAGTTTTATGGTAGATATGATGACTCAGGACAACATCCTGGCCCATTTGCCAAATTTCTAGAAAAGCATGGTATTTGTGCTCAATACACAATGCCAGGTACGCCTCAGCAGAATGGTGTTGCTGAAAGGCGAAACCGAACACTTATGGATATGGTTAGGAGCATGATGAGCTTCTCTAATGTACCTAATTCATTGTGGAATGAAGCCTTAAAGACTGCTATGTATATCTTGAACAGGGTTCCTAGTAAGGCAGTCCCAACAACTCCTTTCGAGTTGTGGACTGGTAGGAAACCCAGTTTAAGACATTTACATGTTTGGGGTTGTCCGCAGAGGCTAGAATATATAATCCACAAGAAAAGAAATTAGACTCAAGAACAATATCTGGGTATTTCATTGGTTATCCAGAAAAGTCTAAGGGGTACAAATTTTATTGTTCTAACCATAGTATAAGAATTGTTGAAACTGGTAATGCCAGATTCCTTGAGAATGGTGAAATTAGTGGGAGTGATGAACTAAGAAAGGTAGATCTTGAGGTGGTAAGGGTAAATATCCCAATACCCTTTCCTTCAAGAGAAATTGTTGTCCCTCAGCTTGATCATCAAGCTGAGATACCAGAACAACATTATGATATTGGTTCACCACTCCATGAGGATATCGCCATTGAAAATATTGTAGAACCACCACAACCGGCAGCTTTGAGAAGATCTCAAAGGGAAAGAAGATCTGCCATTTCAGATGATTATGTGGTGTATCTACATGAATCTGATTATGATATTGGGATAAATAAACATCCAGTTTCATTTTCACAAGCCATAGAATGCAATGATTCTAGTAAATGGGTTGATGCTATGAATGACGAATTGAAATCTATGGACCATAACAAAGTCTGGGATATGGTCGAATTGCCTGATAACTGTAAGAAAGTCGGGTGTAAATGGGTCTTTAAGACCAAGCGCGACTCTAAAGGCAATATCGAACGATATAAGGCCAGACTTGTGGCTAAAGGTTTCACTCAGAAAGAAGGCATTGACTATAGAGAAACCTTCTCTCCAGTATCAAAGAAGGACTCTCTTAGAATCATTATGGCCCTTGTAGCTCATTATGATTTGGAGTTATATCAAATAGATGTGAAAACAGCTTTTCTGAATGGAGATTTGGATGAGGAAATTTACATGGAGCACCTGAAGGGTTCGCAAAGAAAGGACAAGAACACTTGGCTTGCAAATTAAAGAAATCCATATACGGACTTAAACAAGCTTCCAGGCAATGGTATATAAAGTTTAATGATACCATTACTTCTTTCGGATTTACAGAAAACACTGTTGATCAGTGTATATATCTGAAGATCAGTGGGAGCAAGTTTATTTTTCTGGTTCTATATGTGGATGATATCTTGTTAGCCAGTAGTGATATTGGTTTGCTGTATGAAACTAAAAGCTATCTTACCAAGAACTTTCAGATGGTTGATATGGGTGAGGCAACTTATGTTATTGGCATAGAGATCTTCAGGGATAGATCTCGAGGATTGCTAGGACTGTCTCAGAAAGGTTATATCAATCGAGTCTTGGAAAGATTTCATATGGAATTGTGTTCAACCAGTTGTGCACCCATTATGAGGGTTGACAAATTAAGTAAGAGCCAGTGTCCCAGAAATGACTTAGAAAAGGGTCAAATGCAGAAAGTTCCATATGCGTCAGCAGTTGGGAGCTTGATGTATGCACATACTTGTACCAGGCCAGATATCAGTTTTGCTGTTGGGATGTTAGGAAAATACCAGAGCAATCCAGGAATGGAGCACTGGAAATTGGCTAAGAAGGTAATGCGGTATCTTCAGGGGACGAAGGACCATATGCTCACATATAGGAGATCAGATCAGTTGAAGTGATAGGCTATTCGGACTCAGATTTTGCTGGTTGCCCAGATAGCAGGAAGTCTACTTCAGGCTTCATATTCATGCTAGCAGGTGGGGCAATCTCGTGGAAGAGTGTAAAGCAGTCTATCACTGCTTCATCCACGATGGAGGCTGAGTTCATAGCTTGTTTTGAAGCCTCGAATCATGCATTATGGTTACGGAATTTTATCTCAGCACTTGGTGTAGTTGACTCTATTGCCAGGCCGCTGAAGATATATTGTGACAATACAGCAGCCGTTTTCTTCTCTAAGAATGAAAAGTACTCTAATGGTTCCAGACACATAGAACTTAAGTACTTGGTGGTTAGAGAAAGAGTTCAGAAACAGAAGGTGTCAATTGAAAGTATAAGTACCACTTTAATGGTTGCTGATCCAATGACCAAGGGATTGCCTCCAAAGACATTCAAGGAACATGTTATTAGAATGGGTCTTTTGAGCAATCTGTAAATGTATGTTTTGGTACTTGTATAATTGACAATATTGCGCAATAAAAGTTTGTTTCTGTATTTCCTGTTATCCAATTATGTGTGCACATATTATGTATGGATGTTTGTTAAACAGGAAATGTCTTAACAAGACAATTACAGGGGTCATTTGGTTATGGACTCAATTAGTAAGGGTTATCAATGTTGTGGTACATAGAAGGGAGTATGACATAGATGTTGTATAACCGCTATGACTCGCATTGGTGGTCCAAGCTAATTGCAGTATTACAGTATTTCATGATTTGGGCTTATCAGTTGTTGTTTTTAAAATTCGTGATCACGTGTCAAAGTTTTTCAGTATGGAATCCAATGGAGTCAAAATATTTTTGAAAATGAGTCTTTTCTTTTATTTGTTTTCTAAAGTTTTAACATAATCGGCTAGTGGTCAAAGTGGGAGAATGTTAATCTCACATTAAAGATTAAGTGGCCCACTACCCTATTCAATTGGATTCCTAATTAAGGTTAACTGATATTATAGATGCCCATATTAAAGTTACATTTATATAAGTTAATAATCACACGAGGTATAAAGGGGCCATGATGGGTGGTTTTATCTCAGGGGGTTATTTGTAAATGTTAGATCCTCATCTCTCCTCCTGTAAAGAAAACAACGCTCTCTCATTCTTTTGAGATATCCATCATATTTGCAAGTGTTGTGAAAAGAGAAGGATCAGAGAGAAGAAGGGTTTGGCATTAGGGTTATTGCAGAATCAAAGAAAGAATCGAGGTCCTCTTCAACATTCATCCATTCTCCACTAATGGCTTCAGGTATGTGTTTATATGAATATGCATTTAAATTCTTCTTGAGATGTAATTGATTCTAGATCCATGCTAGTTTAATCCGCATTAAAGTTCTTTTAATATCTTTCACATGACACAAAAAGCTGTTGGAATTGAAGAATATAAAGGTGAATCTTCGAGTTGAATTATGGCAAGATCCGTTGATGGAATCAACCGGATGATGGTTGGAGTGTGTTCTCCTTCCATTTGTGATGAACGTGGTATATTCACATGTTCAATTCCGACTTCGAATGAATGAGATATTCGAGTCCAAAGATTGCCTAATTCAAAGCCAAAACGGGACTAAAGGTAGCTTAAAGCATTTAGTCCCACATTGGCCGTGGGATGGAAGTTTGTGGTGTATATATAGAGAAAATTGAGAACAAAGGGCGTGCCCTTTGGGTACTTGGAGTTTTCGCGCGTGAAAAGGAGGGAACTATGCACGTATGTGCGCGCGCGCGCGCCGCTGCTGGCGGCGGCGCCGGCGGCCGGCCGGCCGGCGCCGGCGCCGTGCCGGTGCCGGTGCCGGGTCCGGGTCCGGGTTTGGGTTTGGTTTTGGTCTGGGTTTGGGTCTGAGTGAGTTCGGGTTCCCTACCTGGCCTGGTTCTTTTTGAATTGGGTCTCAAGGTATGATCCGAACCAGATCCACTTCCAAACCAGACCGGACCCGATCCACCAACAAGTTGCGAACCTGTTGGACTGCCCGCTCCGCTGTCAGGATCTGAACCGATCCGCCAACGGTCGCGAACCAGTTGGACAGCCAACGGTCGCGAACCAGTTGGCAGGCCAAAGGGTGCGAACCAGTTGGCAGATCAAAGGGTGCAGCCTTTGGTTGGGTTCAGACCTGAAGGCCCCTTTTGGAATGCTATATAAAGCATTCCAAGTTCTCATTTTAACACACACAAAATCTGAGATTTCTCTCTCTCTCTCTAAAAGTTCTGACTTCGGTTCTGAACTGGGCTCCAGCGAAGTGGGAATCCACGACTTCCAGAGCGACTTCCAACGAAGTGGGAATCCGCGACTTCCAAGTGAAGTGGGAATCCAAAGCGACTTCCTAAAGGAGATTCTGTCAAAATTCTTCAACCTTCCTACGTCCTCAACAGTGGGTGTTCCTCCAAAAGAGTAAGACAAATATTCATTTGAAATTTGTCGTTATACCGCTGTTTTGCTAATCCTGTGTAAGGTACTGGTTGACTACGGTTCGACCGTACGGTAATTTGGTAGTGCTATCCAAATACCGTGAAGAAGTGTTGTATCTTGGGAGACCAGCGTCCATTATCCCGTTAGCACCGGTGCGGGGGACGTAATTGTCTTAAGGAGATTCGCTGTAAGCGTACCTCACTTCAAATACTGTATAAGGGACTAAGTCCTTTATACAGGGGATATACTTTACAGTATATCGAGATTGACTTAGATTTAGTCTAAGTGTTACTGTATAAGTGGATTAAGTCCTTTATACAGGGGATATACTTTACAGTATATCGAGACTGACTTGGATTCAGTCTAATTGGTGCTTAAACCAAGGAAAGAAATTGAAAGGTGGTTCTTAAATTAAGGAACGTTCTATTGAACGGAAAACCTCCCACCTGATATTTGCCGACCTGGCCAATTAGATTGTTGATATCTCAGTGATCTTGATTAGTTGTCAGATTGATTCTTGTTAGCAGGATACCCAACAAAAGCACAGTATAATCTCCAACGCAGTGAAGTTCGACCTAAATGATCTCGATGGAGCATATGTTTTCTTAGTGTGATGATGAACTTATAGAGAGACACTTTGTTTGAGAGGGAGATTGCTAAGATTTATATCGAACAAACAGTCCCACATCGACTAGAAGGCTAGTCTCCTTTGCAAGGGAAGTGCTTTTAATTTCCATTCAACAACATATTCTGTGCATTTAAAATTGGTTCAAGTAATCAAAAACCATATCAAGTAGGAGAGAGAACTCACGAGTAGATTTTAAAAAAAAAGGATGAAATTGTTTATAGATTTTAGACCGATGCACCTTTGTATTCATGCCATGTGTATGCAACACATGAACTACTTCACGATCCAATTTTTTAATACGAAAAATTTAGTGGTATCAATAATTACGTATTTTAAGCCATTTGTCTTTCACTTTTCTCTTCCCCGTGAGACTAAATTT
Organism: Agave tequilana; assembly: GCA_038442645.1. Taxonomy (NCBI): domain Eukaryota; kingdom Viridiplantae; phylum Streptophyta; class Magnoliopsida; order Asparagales; family Asparagaceae; genus Agave; species Agave tequilana. The sequence goes on from JAVJIF010006877.1 coordinate 124,196, forward strand.
TCATATAAAATAAATGGACTTAGGCGTGGGCCACATGAAATTACATGAGCCATTTTAGAAATAAACCCATATACTTTCAAAAATTTCCACACAATCCAACAATCGAACGCCCCCACCTGGACTGCATGCAGGGGGCAGACCTACATAGAACCCAGTGTGGGCGGGCGACTACACTGAATTCTGTAAAAAAAAAACATATAAAAAATGTAATGTAGCTTAGTGTTTTTACATAAGATTCATTTTATTTAAAAGCTTGTAAATATAATCACAATTGATACCTTACTTCAATGGTAAGGTTGTATTATTGAAGATCATAAGTTTAAGTCTTAAACTATGTCTTAATTTTATTTTACTTTATTTTAATATGCACACATTGAAGCTTTTTTTGTCTATTACTTTAGTCTTTTGCGTTATTTTACCTACATTGTGTTGTGCGCGCAATCCAATCACAACAACCAAACAATAGAGAATCCCAAGACCTCCAGCACAAGAACAAACCCAAAACAATCACACGAAGAACACACAAATCACAAAGACGAGATTTAACGAGGTTCGGCCTCAATGCCTACGTCCTCGGGGCAATCAATGGAGAGATTTATATTAGGAAGATGATTACAATAGCTCTAAGTCTCTTTGAATGCAAGAGAACTTAGGGCTAATCCTTTTTCGCAGATTTCATAAACCCTAGAATCACTTTAGGCTTAAATACTTCATACAGCGGATCAGCAGATTTAACCCAGAACCTGACTGTCGGTCGACCGGACGGTCGACCGACCTTCTTCCGGTCGACCCGGCGGTCGACCCAGAAAACCCGAGAGTTGGGTTGATACAGTCAGTCTGTTCTGGTCGACCGGCCGGTCGACCCAGAAAACCCGAGAGTTTGGTCCTGCAGTCAGAGCACTTCGGTCGACCGGGCCGGTCGACCGCCCAAATCTCTGTGCATGCTGTGCACGTCGGTCGACCGGGCCGGTCGACCGACCCTCCTGTCTTCTACTGCTGCTGCTATTTCCTGCTGCTGTCCCTTTGCCTTTCATCGTCGACTTCCTTGGCGATCTTCGACGGCACTTGGCACTCTTCTACAGCTGCTTGGCATGGCATCTCCTTTAATATCATCTCTCCTCCAACAATTCTCCACCTCGGTGAAGATTTCCAAATCTGAGCCGAATTCCGACTCGATAGCGGCTGCACCAACTTGGTTGCCTACATTCCCCTGCCCAAGGGATCAAGCCGTCCGTAGTTCATCCAAATGAGCTTTAGCAAGCTCACTTCACCTGAAGGACATGGAGCAAGTCTTTGCAGTGTGCAAACTTCACTCCCGACACCACCTTTGTTAGCATATCGGCCGGATTCTCCGAAGTGTGAATCTTCAACAAGTCAATGTCACCTTCCTCTAGAATCTCCCGTACAAAGTGATACCTGACATCAATATGCTTCGTCCTTGCATGATAGACCTGGTTCCTTGCCAAGTAGATGGCACTCATGCTGTCACAGTTTATCTTCAATATATCCTGTTCCATGCCCAGATCATCAAGCAACCCCTGAAGCCAGATTGCCTCCTTCATGGCTTCTGTCATAGCCATATATTCAGCCTCTGTGGTCGACAACGCGACGGTAGACTGAAGTGTGGAGCGCCAACTCACCGGTGCCTGTGAGAATGTGAAGACATATCCCGTCGTCGACCTGCGTTTGTCAAGGTCACCTGCATAGTCTGAGTCCACATAACCTGTGCACTCCTGCTTTCCGGTGTTGTCCTTCTCGAATACTAGGCCTACATCAACTGTTCCCTTGATGTACCTCAGAATCCATCTCACAGCTTCCAATGACCCTGTCCAGGATCATGCATGTATCGACACACCATGGAGACTGCCTGTGAAATATCTGGCCGCGTACACACCATCGCATACATCAAGCTACCCACAGCATTGGCATATGGAACATGAGACATATACTCACGCTCCTGAACACTCCTTGGAGACATCTTCGCTGACAATTTGAAATGCGGCGCCATAGGTGTACTAACAGACTTGGTATCCTTACTGATATTAAACTTCTGCAGTACCTTCTCCAAATAGCCCTTCTGTGTCAAACTTATCCTGCCAGCTTTCCTGTCTCTAGTGATCTCCATGCCCAATACTTTCCGTGCTTCCCCCAGGTCCTTCATCTCAAACTCTGACGACAACATCTTCTTCAGAGAATCAATAGCAGATCTTGACCTAGAGGCAATCAACATATCATCTACATAAAGAAGTAGATAGATATATTCACCTGATGGTAACTTGTTGTAGTACACACATGGGTCGAAATGGCTCCGTGTGTACTTCTTCTTCCTGATGAAGCTATCAAATCGCTTGTACCACTGTCTAGGAGACTGCTTCAAACCGTACAGCGATTTCTGTAGCTTACATACTAACTCTTCCTTCCCTGCAGCTTTGTAACCTGTGGGCTGTGTCATATAAATCTCCTCCTCAAGATCGCCGTGGAGAAAGGCGGTCTTCACATCAAGTTGGTCAAGTTCCAACTCATTCTGCGCCACCAAAGCCAATAGAATCCGAATAGACGAGTGTTTAACTACTGGGGAGAACACCTCGTTATAGTCGATTCCTTCTCTCTGAGCGTAGCCTTTAGCCACCAGTCTTGCCTTGTAGCGCACTGCATCTTCTTGGAGAGATCCTTGCTTCTTAGCAAATACCCACTTGCACCCTATGGCCTTCTTCCCCTTGGGCAACTTAGTAAGTTCCCATGTGTTGTTCTTGTAAAGAGATTGCATCTCTTCATTCATGGCTTCTTTCCACATCTCTGCTTCTGAACTGATCTCAGCTTCCCTGAAGGTAGATGGAATAGCCTCTTCAACAACTAGAAGTGCATACGCGACGATCATATCAGTAGTGAGCCAACCCGGTCTCCTAGTATTCCTCCGTGGTCTTCCAACTGCAGTAGAATCTGGAACAGTACCCATGACCTGCTCCTGATCCTCTTCAACATTTTCAGCATTTTCTTCAGCTACTTGATCACCACCCTGTGTCACCTCAGGAATGATCCGAACTGATATTGAATCCTCTAGAGATGGTGGATCTGCATCACTCTCCACCTGCTGCAATAGCTCCTTGGTCTTGCTGGTCTCCACCTGCTTAGAGACCGTAGGCTTCATCAGAGAAGCCTCATCGAATGTGACATTCCTGCTGATTATGAACTTGTTGTCCTTTTGGTCCCAAATCTTGAACCCCTTAGTTCCTCGCTTGAAGCCAACGAATACCCCTTTCTTTGCTCTTGGGTCCAACTTGTCTTCTTTGACATGGTAGTAGGCTGGACATCCAAAAACCCTTAGCATATCATAGTCCTCAGCAGTTCTTCCTGACCAAGCTTCAAGAGGAGTCTTCCCCCCTATTGCAGACGACGGCAACCTGTTCACAAGATGGCATGCATACCCCAAAGCTTCAGCCCAAAACTTCTTTGGCAGTCCTGCATTGGATAACATACACCGAACCTTCTCTAGCAAAGTCCGGTTCATCCTTTCAGCCACCCCATTTTGTTGCGGAGTCTCCCTACTGTGAAGTGCCTCTCTATGCCCTCATCAAGGTATAGCTGTAGGAAAGGATCCGATTTGTACTCTCTTCCATTGTCAGAATGGAGGACCTTGACCTTCCTTCCCGTGCTTCTCTCCAGATTAGCCTTCCACTTCACAAACAACTCTAGGACTTCATCTTTGTGTCGCATAGTGTACACCCAACAGCGCCTAGAATAGTCATCGATGAACGACACAAAATAGTGGTTACCTCCAATCGATGCAGTCTTGGTAGGTCCCCATACATCCGTGTGAACATAGTCAAGAATACCCTCCGTGCAGTGTGAAGCTGTGCCAAACTTCACCTTGGTCTTCTTGCCGATGATGCAATGTTCACATAGATCCAACTTGCAGGTCTCAGCACCCTTCAGTAACCCTTTCTTCACAAGAGTTTGCATTGATTTCTCCCCTGCATGTCCCAGCCTCATGTGCCACAGCCGGGTTGAATCTTCCTTCTGACTGGTAGAAGCTGCCACCTGCCCTGTCACTGACTACCCTTCAAGTAATACAAGTTGTTCCGGCGATCAGCTTTCAAACACCACCATCGAGCCCTTTGTCATTTTAAGAACTCCTTCCTTAATAGACACTCCGAGGCCCAATGATTCCAAAGCTCCTACAGAGATCAAGTTCCTCTTCAGCTGAGGTACATATCTCACCTCTTTCAGCTCCCTCACCATCCCATCAAACATCCTGATTGGAATAGTGCCAACACCCTCCATGATGCATGGATGATCATCGCCCATGACGACCGAACACCCTTCCAACTTCTCGAAACTGGTAAACCAGTCTCGATGAGGACATACATGATATGTTGCACCTGTGTCCAAGATCCACTCGTTCTCCCCCGAGTAGCCTATGACGGGAGTGGTAACTGAAAACGAGAACACTGAAGAATCCGAATCTGATCCATCTGCCTGTGATTTGCTGCTTACAGTCTACCTTCCAGTGCCCAATCTCTTTGCAGAATGCGCACTGATTTCTCTTGAGATCCCTGAAGCCCGGCCTGGACTTTGATCTTCCTCTAATCTCCTTCCCTTCCTTGATGAACCTCTACCTCTTACTTCCAATGCCTCTGCCGATGAACTTGTCTGAGAAGGATGTCTTTCATTCTTCCTTGTTTCATAACTCATCAATGAAGACGACACCTCATCATAATCCAAGCTCTGCCTTCCATTAATGAAGGTCAGTGTGAATGTCTCGTACTCCTCTGCAGGAAGTGAATTCAGAAAGATGACTGCCTTATCTTCCTCTTCTAGCTTGACATCCAAATTCAGCAGATCTGTAAGAAGCTTCGTATATCGGTTGATGTGCTCATTGACTGTGCTCCCCTTATTCATCCTGAACTGATACAGCTTACTCTTAAGCTGCAACCTGGACTCTACACTCTTCTTCAGGTACTTCTTTTCAAGGGTTTCCCACAGTTTCTTCGCTGACGTCTCATGTTGCACAAGGTATTTTATGTCTTGTGACAAGCATGAACGTATCAAGCCACATGCCGATCTGTTCATCTTCGCCCACTCTTCATCAGTGGTAGTGTTCTTCTTCCTCTCCAATAGGAGAGTGTCTTCGAGGTTTGATGCATTCAGCGCATCCATAACCTCACATCTCCACATGCCGAAATTGTTAGTCCCATTAAACTTAACAACTTCAATCCTTGGGTGATTGTTCATTGCCTTAACAGATGCAGTTTCTTCTGCCATTGAGATTTTCCTAATTCTCTATCTATGCGGAAGTAATCACCAACTTGAAATAGATCCCAACACAAATAAAAAATCGGATTTTTACCTGTCCCTTGAAACCCTAGATCGAGTTTCTCCCCGGATCTACTTCACCACCGATTCAACGAGCCCTCCTTGAGTCCTTCTGAGATCGACATACGATCTCCACGAACACCCAATACCTCCGATCTGAGATCGACACACGATCTCCACCGGATCAGATCTCGAGCCCTTCGAATCCTCAGAAATCCCAAGTGCAACCCGGAAGCTCTGATACCACTTGTTGTGCGCGCAATCCAATCACAACAACCAAACAATAGAGAATCCCAAGACCTCCAGCACAAGAACAAACCAAAACAATCACACGAAGAACACACAAATCACAAAGACGAGATTTAACGAGGCTCGGCCTCAATGCCTACGTCCTCGGGGCAATCAATGGAGAGATTTATATTAGGAAGATGATTACAATGGCTCCAAGTCTCTTTGAATGCAAGAGAACTTAGGGCTAATACTTTTTCGCAGATTTCATAAACCCTAGAATCACTTTAGGCTTAAATACCTCATACAGCGGATCAGCAGATTTAACCCAGAACCCGACTGTCGGTCGACCGGGACGGTTGACCGACCCTTCTTCCGGTCGACCCGGCGGTCGACCCAGAAAACCCGAGAGTTGGGTTGATACAGTCAGTCTGTTCCGGTCGACCCAGAAAACCCGAGAGTTTGGTCCTGCAGTCAGAGCACTTCGGTCGACCGGGCCGGTCGATCGCCCAAATCTCTGTGCATGCTGTGCACGTCGGTCGACCGGGCCGGTCGACCGACCCTCCTGTCTTCTGCTGCTGCTGCTATTTCCTGCTGCTGTCCCTTTGCCTTTCATCGTCGACTTCCTTGGCGATCTTCGACGGCACTTGGCACTCTTCTACAGCTGCTTGGCATGGCATCTCCTTTAATATCATCTCTCCTCCAACACATTGAAATAATTTCTTGCGTCCGTGACTGAGTGCATGTATCATGACTGTTGTGCATCATGCAAGCACAGTGGCAGGCAACCACAGAAGGTATTCTTTTTGGGGCCATTGATGAAGGGAAGCTACAAAGAAGCAGAATCAGAAGCAGCAGCAGCAGCTGATTGGAGGAGGAGGAGGATGGATGCTTTCACAAGACTCTCTGTGGCTGTGAACTAAAGAGGGCAGTGAGGGATTCTATCATCAGAAAGACCTTTGTCCTGTGGTCCTACACTTTGACAATGAAAGCAATGGAGGACTCTTAAAGACAAAATTATCTAGTTAGCACCTAAGGAAGAGATGGACAAGTGCTAGTTCTTGACTCCATGTCCTCAATTAGTGTCATAATAAAGTAAAAGAGACACTAACACAATTTTCAGTTTAGTAGTTAAGTTGAAGTTATTCTCTCTTTATTCTTGTTTGTTATGCTTTATTTCTTGATTTTAACCAAGTAGAATAAAGGAGGTTTTGGGTCAGATGAATCATCACTAAATTCTACTGTTGCATTTGATGGTTGTGTTGAAAGGAACTAGCATCAACCCTTTACAATCAAAGGGCAATTAATTATAGAAAGGGTACCATCTTAGGACCCTTGACTCCTCTTTTGACACACTTTGTCTCTATTAATATCTCCTTTGACCGTAGTTCGCTCTTGAACCTGAGACCACTTCATAATTTTCTAACTTTGAACTGGCAAGCATAACATGTGTAACGATCATAATTTTCTAACTTTCAGGCTGTCACCAGTTCTGTCTAATTGTCTTAGTACAGCTGCCCAACTGTAGCACTTAACCATACAACCCTGCATATATAACTAACTTGAGATGTTTGATATCAAGCTCATCAAGCATTTGGGGTCACAAAGTGACAAGTCGTATTTGTGTCTTGTGTTTTTGAGGAACAGTGTATGGAGCCAAAGAGTTTAAAGAAATAATCTCTATATGTGAACCAGTAACACAAGTGAAGAGAGCCAGAGAGAGAAGTAAATATAACATGAAAATGTCATTAACTCCTCCTCAACTAAATCAGTTGTCAATTAAGGGCGCAAACCACACGCCACCTCAAATTTACACATCCAAAACCACTATTAAATCAGACAAAAGAAAATTAAAATAAATTAGGGGGGAAAATGAAAAATCTAAACCCTAAGAAACAGAGTAGACTATGCCCCGTCTCCTCTGTTTCACCCTCCACATCCTTTCAAGTTTCAACTGAGCATAGCTGTGAGTGACCTGAACACAACTTCCTCACAAGGAATGGTGATGCCCATTTCATGATGGAACCCAAACTCCTCCTCAGCCCTCTGGAGCAAGCTTTGGAATTCAGGGTGGGAGAGGAAGGAGATGGGCACGATGTACCGGCTCCGGTTCTCACCGACGTATACCGCAAAGTGCCCCTTCGGCACGTCCCCGGGCAGCCTCCCGTCGTCCTCGCTGCCCCTCCCTAGGCTGGAGCACCTCTTCAGTATCTGCTTCAGTGCTGCAGCCTGTTGGAGCTTGTTAGACTTCTTAATGCCCATCCCTTCTTTGGTTACACAAGGAGAGTCTCTACTATCAGAGAGAGAGAATTGAGTCTGTTTGAGTTGAGTTTTGGGGGTATTTAAGGAGTGGAGAGGAACAGATGCATGTGGTGGGGTGAAGAGAGGGAGGACAGACCACGGGTGGGAGTGGTACGAAAGGACGCAGTTGGGTCCGACCCTTGAATCACTATGCTGCCTTCCATTAGGGCACACATGGCCCCTCTCAGCTCCCCAGTTTCTTTTCTGGGCTGCCTCTAATTTCTAGTCAACATCACTGGGAACTAAGCCAACCCAACATAATGTTTTTTGAGCTGTAAGATTCTTTTTGAATGATTCATGCAATCTCACACAAGAGAGAGGCAGGCAGCATGAGTCTTGCAGACCATACATGTATCTCAAAATACATGGTTGGCTGGATACATGCAACTATGGCTGGTATTGTTGCTTTCAGAGTTTGATGGCTCAGATGTCAAGTTGCAGATGAAGAAGGAAATCAAGATAAATATCTATTTGGCTGATTTTAAGTATATCACAATTCAATAAATTAAAGATTCAAGAGAGAGAAGCACAAATAAACTACAAGCTCAATAGAGAAAGCATTCACAACTAGTAAAAGTTCATGTTTACTTGTCTACTTGTGTTTTCCCTCCCTTTCTTCACTGAGTTGACCCCTTTACACCTCCTTTGCCAAATATTTGAGTTTTCTTGGAGGCTACACTTTCAGGTTTGTTGTTTCTTATTAGGTAAAAGTCTTCTTTGAACTTGTATGCAGATTCTTTTGGTTCTAGGTTCTGCTACCAACTAAATACTCTCTCTCTCTACTTATCAGTGCATTCACCGCAAAGCTTTTTCCACATCCAGTACTTAAACAGGGCTAGGGTTGGCTCATTCGCGTGAAGGACAAGGTGATGGTTTTTCGCGCTGTGGGCTGTCCATCACAGTTGGTGGACGACCCGGAGTAAGAAAGAGGAATAGAAAATAAAAACACGTTTTGTGAGCCTCATCACAAAACGCGTTTTCTTTTCTCTTTCCTGTTCTGGGCCGTCCATCAGCTGTGATGGACAGCCCACAGCATGAAGGACCATCACTGTCCTTCGCGCGAAGGAGCCAACCCGAGCCCACTTAAAAAACCCCACGGAAAGAATCAGGTGATGGTTTTTCGCGTTGTGGGTTATCCATCACAACTAGTGGATGGCCCGGAGTAAGAGAGAGGAATAGAAAATAAAAACACGTTTTGTGAGCCTCATCATAGAACGCGTTTTCTTTTCTCTCCTGCTCCGGGCTGTCCATCAGCTGTGATGGACAGCCCACAGCATGAAGGACCATCACGGTCCTTCGCGCGAAGGAGCCAACCCGAGCCCACTTAAAAAACCCCACTTCTGCATGCTTTTGGTTTTCTGTAATGCAGATTCTGAACTTTGTGGCATTAGTTGCATACTTGATCTTAGCAGAAGAGATATTGGGTGCCTGTACTTCTCTTTTTATGCCAACATCCTGTAGGAACAGGGAAGAGGTTTTGTTCCAAAAGAAAGGCCATGCAACCTTCACTAAAACTTCCACACCCCTTCATTTCACTCCAAAGGCAACACAATGAGGAGATGGAGGTACAAGGACAGACAATACCATTATGGCGCTGTGTTGTTTTCCAATTGACAGGGGGCTCTCTCTCACAGTTTGCAACGGGGAAAATGGTACAGCACCTTTCTGAAAACTCTTCGAAGGCCTACTATCTATGCAAAAATCAGGGAGAGCACTGAAAGAGCCATGTGGTCTTTTTCCTTCATTTTCCATGCAACAAGTAAATGGCTGGGGGACCAGTGAGCCACTGATCATATCCATTAAAGCTTTGTATGGTATAGCTCTCTTTTGATCACATGAATTGTGTTGAGGGAGACTGTTAATGATCTACTTTTGAGAAGGCAGTACCTTTTGTGGGCACTGTTGTGTTTGTTAAAGGTCTCTCCTGTATTAACAACGTTCTTACATCATGAGAGCAAACAATTTAGCCTCACATGGATTTGGACACAGGGCACAAGTTTCATGGAGGGAGGTGCTCAAAACTAGAGGGATCATATTGGTAAAAGTTAATCTACCTGTATAAATTAACTTTTAATTGGGGTCAAATCTACTTATATAAATTAATTTTCATATGTTAATAGTTTGCTTAATTTAGGACATGATGAGTTTTATCAAATAACTAGAAAGACAACAAGTATTACCTGGGACAATCATGTAACAGATGTTGGTGGTAGACTTGTCAGTTGTGCAAAAGACAAGCTTCAGCTAATTAACAGTTAATTATAGAATAAATAAAGCATGCAGGAAGAATACCTTTCATGAGAAAGCTATCATCATCTTCTCCATTCGTCTAAACATTTCTCTTTTTGCTGACATAGGAGAATTTGGATGATGCGAAGGGCAAGCTCCTCTCTCGTCCATAGCTTTTACTCCAAGGGATTTAGCACTGGTGCAGAGAGGGTTGACATTAGGTTAATAATCAGTTGCAAAACTTCTTCGATAATTGATCCATTATTGACGAGAAAAGGCTAAGATAATGCTGAGCTATCAAGTAAATAGATCTATCATATGGGAAATAATTCAAAACCGCAAATTAATCTCTTGTAAAGTTCTACATATAACCAATATAGAGAGTACAAACACTCTGAACAAAATGCAAGATCCACTATAGACGGCAGTAAAGCTTTCTTTAGTTTCATAAGTGGCCATGAGAAATACCAGCTAAGTATCAGGGAGAATTTGTCTATTCAGTTGAAAAATCTGAAACCAGATGACTAAGCTAGTCAAAGTTTCAGCTAGTGATTGTGTGTGTATGTGCGTGCTAAAGACAAATAATTTGATGTCTTATAGCCTGTTTAGTGGGAGATTGAAGCAGACCGATTTCATTCAGTATTCTACTAATCAGAGTCCAAAAAAACAAGAGCAACGTGCATGCTATTTGGTACTATCTCTTGTTGATAAGCAAGGATGGACGATTTTGAGCAACAACTGCAGTAGTATTGGCTATATAAGTTGATAATCTACATCGACATTAATAAATCTAAAAAAAATCAGTTGAAATTTATCGTACAGGCATTAACATTATAGATGATGGAGATCACCACAGCAGAGTTGGTTCTCAACTTGGATAGCAGTGTAATTTATACCGAAAAATTAAAAGTCTCAAAATGGCCACAGTCTCTCTCATCTTGAGTATTATGAATTGATCTGAGTAAAAGGCAGTATATGGGAATGTGAGACAGGAGACAAGAATGGTTAGGAGATTGAACCATGAATGGGTCACTGTCCATGAGAAAGACTGGGGCTTCTGCTGTGAGACCCGCAGTCACCACAGGAATATGATGACCAGGAGAGTAGGAGGAACAATGCCCTCCTCAAGGCTCTGCTGAGCACATGGAAGGCCATGTTACTTTTGGCCCTCATAGAGCCAACAGAGGCCCCAAATGAGATACCATTTCAAACTGCCCTCTCCCACACTTAGCAACTATCCCTAAATCAACCAACTTCCAGGTTGAAGGCCACCATTTCTTACTTCTTACCTCAACTCCCTCACAATATTAAATTTCTAAGGATCCTGTGTGGGCAGAACCCTTGCAGTTTGTGTTAGAATGATGTCATCACAGTAATGGATATGATATCCACAATAAACAGCCTTGGGAAACAGAAAAAATAAGCGGGGAAATTATTGTGAGCGCAACACCCCCCAAAACACCCACCCAACAACACACACATTTCTGCTGTCCTCATTTTCATTAGCAGTCCATGATCACATACTTGGATCTTTGCTGATAATGACTTTTCGACAAACATCTATGATGATTATGGTTGAAACAGGGATCTTTCTTTCGTGATGAGGATAAATGCCTCACATTCACTCAGACATATAAGTGGATAGTATGCAGGGATCTACAAAATGAGTGTGGAACTACATCAGGTAGTGATAGACAGAGAGATTGTTAAAAAAGTTTGGACCAATGATTATAATTGAGATGGTCCTCTGCGATGGACGATGTGACAAGGCTATTAACTGGTCCCCATCACCTGTAAATGGCCCATTAGTTCAAGATATTTAGAATGGTAACTTGGTAACTAACTTGGGTTGGAAAGTGACTATCACATATTGATCATAACCTTCATTCCTATTGACTACACTTCAACATTAGCTTCAAGATGGTAAATAGAGACAAGGCTCCTACGAATTCGATCAATATGAGAAATGTACTGAAGTGATTTACGGATCTAAAAATAGTCGGTCATTATTTTTGGGGGAGCCCTAATGTATGAATTGTGATAAAAAGATTATAAAACGTACTTACCGAGGGGAGAATGCTAACAATAGCTTGCTCAAGTTGGTTTGCTTTGTAGGCTAGGATCGTCTCTTCTTCAATGAGTGGCCTAATCTTTGGTTTTAGGATTCTAATAACATTTATCTCCAGCCACCGGAGACATAAAGAGAGAGATGTAGTTACGATAGATTCTAATAGCTGGATTATAGTCATAATATATCACTCTTTCTCTGCATGTAGTAAAACTTTTGTTGAATACAAAAATAACCTATTTAAACAATAGAACCATACGACCCATAAATATAGCAAATTAAGTGGGTACTTATTTTTGCTCCTCCAGTAACGCTCCTTTACTCCTGTTGTACCTAATAAAAAGAAAGAAAAGGAAAAGAAAGGTAAAAATTAGTTTCTACAATTAGATCCAACTATCTTTAAATAAGAAAAACAAGCAACAATTCTCCCCGGCAATGACGCCAAAATTTGATCGTAACGGTTATCGTTAAGTTCGCAAAACAATATAAATTTGAATTAAATCTAACTACTAATATTGAGTATACTAGCAAGATCAAATCGAATCCACATGGAGTTTTCTGTTGAATTTCTAATCAAAGATTGTTGAAAAACAATTGATTTTTTTCTTTTATAAATTATCAATTAACTAAATTAAACTAAACTAAACTCAGCAAATATCAAGTACGTTGGATATATCAATTTCAAACGATTCTTGAATTTTTAATCAACCTAAATCTATGCCTTGAAATCATGAAATCACGTAGAGTTAACTTACTCACCTTGACATAATCTATCTATTTATCATGCTAAAAGCACCAATAAGTATAGACGATCTCGATGATAATGAAAGTAATACAATTTAATGCATGAATAGGATCTCCTAGGTATAGGCTATCTCAGATCAAGTCCTAGACACAACCAATCTCGGTTCAATTAATCAAACACTAAAATAATAAAAAAACATAATTCCAATCATTTAAAAATTAAGACAGTAATTACATCCATAAACTTAAGTTTCATAACCCAAAAATATTGTTTTTTCTACTCATACATAATTTTGCAATGTTTATAAATAAATTAATTAATTTCATTGCAAAAAAATAATATATAGTACAACCTTTCAACTAAAATGAGAGAGAGAATAAAGAGATACAAAAAGTTAGATAAAAAGATCTTAGCCTCGGAATCACACTCACTTCTTCAACGATCTTTGCAAAGCTCTCCTTCTTTGGTTCACTAATTTTCTACATGATACCGAGCTCCCCTTGATCCCAGCCTTTGCTACCTTCTTATAGGGCTGAAACTCTAGTCCTTTCATCTTATCCAGTTGAGAATTTTAAAATTCAAAAGAGTTCTTCCGAACTTAATCCTCATCATGAATCTAGCCACTAATTTGGGTCAAAGGGGGATCAGCTCAACCTAGAACCAAGTGATTACTCAACTGTTGTTGGGATTTGTTACTATCTCTTTACCTCACTGATTTTTCTGATAAAATCTTTTCTTTTCTTTTATTTGAGATCAGCCAAACTTGTGCTAGTTGTTGAGCGGTGGGACTTGAGATTTGATTTTGATTTTGCTTACTTGCAGCTAAAGTTTGTTGTTTTGTCCTGATCTGCTTGCTGAATTGCTTCAAATAACTCTTGATTATATGATAAATCTGTAAAAAAACTAGAATTATAATTAATGAATGTAGATTATAAAATTACTATATCATTGCTTCTCTTATATAATTTAATTTATAAAATCACTCAATAAAAACATTAAATAATAAGAAATATTAGACTTATCAAGAACCCCAAACTAGAATTAAGTTGTCTATTCCTAAAACCCTAACATCGTATCAGAACAATCCCTCTTCCATCACCACCGATGCCTCCATCATCATCCATCAATCAATATGTTGGGAAATAAAAACAAATTTGACAATCTCTCCCTATGGTTTCTCACCCAAGTATATTGGCAAAGATTTCAAAGCAAATTCATCTAAACTAAGAAAAGCAATAAGCAGTATTCACCTTAAGTAACCCTACATCAACAAAAAGTCGCATCACAACTGATGCGAGACTAAAAAAAGACTAAAATATTCAAAATACAATAAAGAGCAAAAACATAGAAAATTAGGATAACTAGTATAACTAGGCTCGAGTCCTCAAGCTCTAATCAAACTAAAGTGATAGGATGCGGCGATGTCTCCTGGTGTAGAGCCCAATCCTGAGGTGATGTCCCCATCATTCTCCCGGAGTTGGGAAAAACTCGATTCTGTCGAGTGCAAGTCTTCTCGGCTCACATAGTGCTCTAGACGATCAGGATCCAACCGTTAGAGCTCCTCTCAATTAATCCAGGTGTTTTCAGAAACATGTAGTCCTTTCCAACAAACTAAAAATTATGGTAACCATCATCTCTAGTAGATATAATATGATCATCAATAATTTTATCAATTTGGTCTGTCATATAGGTGGGTTGTATTTGGAGAAGTAGAGACAGTAAGGATCTCTCAGAAAGGAGCTCATGGGAAGGCTTATCCAATAAAGAATTATCAGGAGAAAAATTGAATCTTTATGGGTAACCAAATCTTCAACCTTAAAGGAGGAACTAATACCAAAATTAGGTGAGAGATCTGCATTAGAATTAATTTTTCTCAAAATTTGAAAGGTTTGTACTACGTGCATGCAATTTATTTACGGTACGAGGAGGATATCCGGATGAATCTGAACCATTGTTTTTCATTGAAAATTGATTATGAAAACTTACAAAAAGAATCGAAGAGCAAAATTATAAGTAATTCTTTAAAGAAAGAAAAAATTACAAGTAGATCTCTTCTGAAATTTCTAGGAAAATATGCCGATGGAAATCTGATCAGCGCGCGGTCACTTCCCGTCGACGATGCAATCAGTCGATGTTCAAGCCTTCTTAGGAGAATTTCCTTCTCGCCTGGTTCTGAAAATCTTCTGAAGATGGAAGACTTTTAAGTGTTGAGAGAGAGTTAATTCTCTAGAACTTTGGAGCTTGAAAGCAAGAAGATTCTCTTTGCTATAAGTCTCTCAGATCTTCCCCTTTCTTTTTTCAGCCCCTGCTTCATCTTACAAGGGCTATTTATAGTCAAACAAGGGTGTAACCGCTCCCTTGAATTCAGCAAGGCTGAATTAGCCCGCTAGCTTTATGCCAGGCTTGACATAGCCTCGCGGCAAAGCTAAAAGGAGTTTCTGGCGAAGCTAGGGTGTTGGAACCCACTTGCAGGTCTCCACTTATTGTGGGACCAAGTGGGCGGGTATAACCGCCCACTAAGGCAACTAACTCCACTATTAGAAGTGGAGTTACAACTGCTAATCCCCCATAGGAGATTTGAGAACAGTCAGATGACCTATTAGAGTTCGCAGTAGAACTCCGTTTGAGCTTCGCGCGAAGCTAACCTCCTGCGTAGCAATAGCTACGTACGAAGTTAATTTGACAGCCCCGCGTGGAGCTAGCTCCTATGCGGAGTGAAATCAAACTTCATACGAAGTTGACTTGTCTCAGATGGAAACTTTGATAATAATCATTAAATGACCTGAAAAGAGCTCTAAGTAGAGCTTACATACTTGTTCGGAGAAGCTTGTTCGGAGAAGCTTCCTGCGAAGCTAATAAAGCTTGCTCTGAGCGAGGATAAACTCAGCCCTTCTCGATTGTTATTTTAGCGTTAACAAAACCTCCTTCAAAGTTTTCGTGAATCTGTAATGGATTGGTACAGATTCTGAAACATTTTGAATCTGAGCCTGATATCTAAATCGCTTAGGTCAGAAAAATTCACTGGGTGCAACTGTACACTGAAGTAGGTAACTAGATTGATTTTAACCTAGAAATTTCATGAGGAATGAGCTCTCAGTAGAGTTAAGATGAAGCTTCAGGTGAAACTAAGGATGAGCTCTCAGGGAAGCTAAGATACAAGCTCTCAGCAAAGTTAACAAAGCTTCCTGCGAAGCTAAAGAAGGCGTCTGAGCAAAGTTAGCTAATTTTGCTGCCTTAAAATTTTCAATTTCAAATTAATTCGAAACAATAGTTTGCACTCCTTTTGAGGAGGCGAAGCTTGACGTTAAGCATCTATAAAAGGCCCAAGGGTTGCATCAGATAAGTCATCTTCTCTATTTTAAGTTCAGATTTTTCTCAGAGATAGCACATCTCTTTCTTCTTTATTTCTTCACAAGTCCAAAACTTTTTAGGGACTAAACTCCTCTCTTAGATCAGTTTTGTGATCTTATGGCCCCCAAGCAACGTCCAGGGAAAGAGGTCGCCACCTTTGCAGCGGCGGTCGCCGCTCCACCGATCGTCCAACGTCCCAGGCCAGTAGGACTTTCATCCTTTTTTAGAGACTTTTTCTCTTTTTGAAAGCTGATTTGGCTAAATCCCTCATGGGTTTGAAAAGATCCACGAAAATTGGTAATCTTCAGGGAGCTTAACTCCCTTGAGTTGCTTTTATCAGATTTTTAGGAAATTTATTTCCCTCTAATTTCATTGATAAAAAATTAGAAACCCATTGTTTTTTCTCCAGGCTTCCAGGCGAAGCTAGCACTTGGTGTCTTTTGCATTATCTGTTCAGAGACGCGAAGCTAAGCTTCAGAGCGAAGCTAAAAGGGGTTTACCCCTTTGGAGTTTCTTAGGCACGATTGCCTCTTAACCTTCCATGTGAAGCTAGTCCTTTATGACTTTTTGCACTCTGCCTTTGTGCAGAGTGCGAAGTTAAACTTCGGAGCGAAGCTAATGCTGAGCTAGCTTCGCTTGAAAAGCGAAACTATGTCTGTCCTTTGTGACTTTTCGCACTCTGCCTTTGTGCAGAGTGCGAAGCTAAACTTCAGACCGAAGCTGATGCTGAGCTAGCTTCGCTTGAAAACGAAGCTATGTCTGTCCTTTGTGATATTTTGCACTCTGCCTTTGTGCAAAGTGTGAAGCTAAACTTCGGAATGAAGCTGATGCTGAGCTAGCTTCGCTTGAAAAGTGAAGCTATGCCTTAGATTTTCCTGCATTCGTTTTCTTTTTTGTCCATAGGCTAATATGTTTGCCTTCTTTTTTTTTTTACAGTGCATTATACTCCCGGCCCGTTAAACAGTCTCTTCGGGTCAACCAGGGGATGGATGGGAACGTCAGTCTGCGTTCCAGGGGAAGACTTCCTTATTCAGTGAAAGGAGTACTCCTGATCGCAATGTCTTGATTCAGACTGGAGACCAGCGCATAATGAGAAGTATACTGACAACTGCTCATCTAGAAGGCCATGATTGGAAGATCTATCGGAAGCCTGACTTTATATTCGGGGATGCGGTGCCCGACACGGATCAACAACTTCTAGTCGGGGAAGGGCAGTGGATCTTCACTTTGAATGGTGAGAAGTATTACCTTTGGTCGAACAAGCGTCACTTCCTGCTATTCTTCTTCCAGTGTGTGATGAGGCCCAGGAAGATGAACTGGCAGGTGACCCAGACTACTGACTCAGTCAAACGTGAGAGTTTTGACAGCTTTCTCCCACGGTTTCACCAGGGTAGGTTCCCCTCGGTGTATACTGGGCTGCACCCTGAAAACGTTCTACCGGCTATGGCTTAGAATTTTGGCAACTAGTTCTTAAAGGTTAAAGGCAACTATCCGGTGACGGACTTCAGAGCCTCAAGGTGGATTCTGTTGGCCCAGAGGCCTTCCACTCTAGTTTTGATGATGATTAACTCATGTAGTTATGTTTACTAATATTCTTATGATGTTTAGTTTCAGATACTTAACCAAGATATTAATAGGTGATTATCTTCAACAAAGGTGTTTTCGAGCTTTTCACATGGTGATTTAAGAGCTCGAGCGTCAATGTTCATACCTAGCACTCGTTGGAGTCAAGCTCGGTGGATCACGTTTGGATCGAGTCGGCTTGAAGACGGAGTTCGTCAAGAAGACTTCGGTACATAGTTTAGTTTTTATTTTAGATCCATTGTAAAGCTAGATAGTGTGATATGCTTAAGTTCACAACACGCACACATTTCATGTTTTGATTTTGGTTTTCGGTTTTTGGTTTAACCGATCTTGATTTTCATGAATAGATAGAATCAAAACAAGTTTACATGGTTTAATGTATATTAGATTTGTTCTATATACATATATGCTTCAACTATTTAAACAAACTTAGTTTGATAGTCTATTTCATGAGTTTGGTGTTTTGATATTTTAACAAAACTTGTTTTTGGAATTATTGTCAAAAACATTGATATATATATATATCTTTCATGTATATTGGATTATATCCATACAACATACTTCAAGTTGTTTAAGTATCATGTTTTTGTATTTGGATGAGTTTTGGACAAAACGAATTTCAATTCAAAAATTCAAGTTTTGAAAAATACAGTTTTTGGTTTTCGGTAAAATTTTTATAACACAAAAAGAGTTCAAAATGTTTGTAACTTTGTTTGATTTTCACTCAAACAAGTTTGTATATCAATGTATTATACTAAACTTATTTTGTGGCTTTTTAGAGATTTTATGAAATTTTATAGGATAATAAAAAATAAGTTTTCTAATCCCTAATTAAGCCCTGCCAGGCTCTGGCGGTCGACCGGACCTAGAGTCGGTCGACCGACGTGCACAAGAGTGTGCACGCTGACCTACCACTTGGGCTGGTCGACCGGGCGGTCGACCGACTACAAGTGCCCCACTCTCGGGTGGGGGCGGTCGACCGAATGGTCGACCGTGAGGCTTGGCACGGTTGACCGAGCGGTCGACCAGCCAGAGAGCAATTTGCTCTCTAGATTAGCACGGTCGACCGGGCGGTCGACCGGAAGGCTCAACGGTCAAAAATTTGACCGTTGGCCGGTCGACCGAAAGGCCAAACTGGGCCTAGTCAGCTGCCAACGGCTAGTTTTTGTTGAGGCCTTTAAATACCCCATTTGAGGGCTGTTTTGGTTAAGAATTTGAAGGCAAAAATTCTCCTATCTACTAATGTTTTATACAAGTTTTCAAAAGTGTTTTAGAGCCAAAAAGGATTCATCTTTATTTGTTTTAAAGGGTTGAAAAAATCAAAGAAAATTGGATATTTGGGATATTGCTTTTGATCTATATTTCAAACTTATTCTAGTTGTTTTCTCAAGCATTTTTCGTTGTGTTTTTGTATCCAAACTCTTTGTTTTTTCACACTTGAGTTTATCATTCTATCCTCTCTATAGGATCTTTTATTTGTGGAAATTGGTTTATGGTTGAGATAAATCGCCAAGTTGTAAACTTCCTTCTTTGTGATATCCCTCTAGTGAGAGATGATTGATTTGAAATCCCTCTATTATGAGGTGATTGTGAAAGTTGTGGTTGGCTCCCTCTAGTGAGAGGTGGAGATTGGTGTTTTGCTCCCTCTAATGAGAGGTGGAGTTTGTGTTGGAATCCCTCAAGTGTGAGGTGATTGTTTTGTATTGGCTAAGTGCCTAACCCTCTAAGTGTAGAGGTGTTTGTTGTGGATTGTGCCTTACCTCTAGTGAGAGGTCATACTGGTTGAGAGAGGAGTTGTGTACTCCTAGTTGTATTTGTCACAATCCTCAGTGGAGGTTCCCTGTGTGGGAGTCCTGTATGGACAAGTTAGTGAATTGGAAATCCTTCTGTGTGAAGGCGGGGACGTAGAGCTGTGTGCTCGAACCTCAAAACAAATCTCAGTGTTTGCGTTTGATCCATTGACTCTCTCTTTACTTTGAGCATTGCATCATATTGCCATATCATTTATATGCTTGTGTTGTTTGTGTGTGTCTCACTGTGCTTAACCACGAGAGCTTCATATAGCGCCTCAACTCTTATTCAGAGGAATCAAGAGGAGTTAGTACAGAGCCCTTCACCGGAAATTCAGCTACACTCGTTGGTTGCATTAAGTGTTTTTGCAATTAAGTTTTAATTTTCGCATTTAGTTCATTAGATTAGCCATACACTTATTCACCCCACTCTAGGTGTACTTTCAATTGGTATCAGAGCCTACGCTCCTGATATTTAGTTTAACCACCTAGGAGTGTGATCTTGGTTAGCTAATCTATCTTTTGCATTTGCACTTGCACACATATAGTTTGCACTCATAGATGTTCCTCCCAAGTTTGATATCTCTAGACTGGACATATGGAAGGTTCTTATGAGTTGTAATTTAAAAGCCCTAGGCTTGCATGTTTACCTTGCCATTACCAAGGAATCCTACCCTAATGATAGCAAGCATATAGAGGCTAATGCAATAGCCCTAAAGGCACTTAGAGCATCCCTTGATAAAAGTTATTTACATGTGTTTTCTCACTATGACTCTACTTTTGCAGTATGGAGCATTTTGACTTCTCCCAAGCTACCAAAGATTATCGATAAGATGAGGAGATCTAGAAGAGATGAGTCCGATGAACGTTGCTTCATGGTCCAAGGGAATGACTCCCTTGAGGTACACTCGGACACTCAACTAGATGCTAGTTCTAGTTCTTATTGCAATGAGTGTATGGAGGCTCAAGCCATAAATAATGAACTTGCTGAAAATTGTGAAAAGTTGCTTTCAAAATATAAATTTTTGAAAAAGGATAATATTGGTTTAAAAGAAGAAAATAAAGATTTATTTTCTAAACTTGATATTGCTTTGCAAGAGAAGGAAGAGATTTCTAGTGAACGTGACTCACTTAAATCTCAAATAGACCTTATCCTAAAAGAAAATGAATTTTTGAAAAATAAAAATGATTGTGAAATAATTTTGAAGAAAAATGAAAACTTGTCTTCAAAACTTGATTTTATTTTAAAAAAGAATGATTCCTTGAAAATAAAAATTGCTTCTATTACAAAGGAATTGAAAATTGTTTTAAAGAAAATGTTTCTTTGAAAAATGATTTAGATTCTCAAATTTGTCATGCTAGTGTAGCTTCACATCCTAACTTACCTATTGCATGTACCTCTTCTATAATTAAAAATGATATATCTGTGCTTAAGAAGAGTGTTGATTGTTTGGGCTCCACTTTGAGCCGTTGTGCCATGAACCATACACGTGTGGAATCCATGTTTCGCAAGAAACAAATTCCATCTATGCATGCACACAAATCACGGCATACACATGCTCCTCATGGTCACACCCATCACACAATGTATACTCATGTGTACACATGTACACATTGTGGACGTAAGGGTCACCTTGCTAAATTTTGTTATAATAAGTTACATGATTCAAATTTAGCAACTAAATTTGTTTGGGTTAGGAAAGGTGCTAACCCCCATGGACCCAAAAGAGTATGGGTACCAAAGACTACCCCTATTATTTTTGATGTACGTGTGGGCTCTCGCATGACGTGAGAGTGATGGTGCCTTGAAGTGGATGCGTTCCGAGCTTTATGAGGACATTTTGGATGCATCACTTTCAAGAGGAGTTTAGTGAGAGGACTACCTTGTTTTGGAGACATGGAGAGTTGCCCTTATTAGTTTGGTAATGATCTCTAACTCCCATTTATGTTTACATGCTTTCATATTATTCATTTTTAGCATGTCTTGATGTTTTATAATTAGTATGTTATATGCCATGAGATTTAGATTAGTGATATACATGTTTAGTTATTTGAGACACCCATGTTTAATATGAATTTATATCTTTGTGTTCTCACATTTGTTTTTAACTAATGTGTATGTCCTAGATCTATGCATGTGCATGTAAATAATGATCATATGTATGTTTATGAGTTTTATTTTAATTTTTATGCTTCATATTTTGATTACATGTTTAGATGTTAATTTTCATTAAAACTTGGATATATACTTGTACAACTAGTGAGCCACAAATAGACCATTATATGTTTGTGCTTGAACGCTCATTTGTACTCATTAGATATACTAATATAGTCTAGTTTTGATGATTCATACATTGACTTGTATTCCCCATTTTACATGTTTTTCGTGTTTATGTTTAACTTCATGTATATGTCCATTTTGTCTAAACTATTAGATATACATATACATCCTTGAGCCACTTGCGTTCATGCATATACTTTTGTGGACTCGTTATGTTTGGATATGTATGTATACTTTAGTTTGTACAAAACATACATATTCCTTGAAGATTAAATCGTTTTGATGATTTTCATGTTTTAAGGAATTTCATAATTGAGCTAAATTGACTATTTTCATGATTATGTCTTTCACACAAAACTTGTACACTCACATTATTTGAGGTTTTCTCATGATTTTGTTCTCATGAGAGTCCTATATGAGCTTTATATCCTTTGAGTGTTACTTGTTGAGTGTTTTTCATGTTTCATGAAATATATTTTTGTTTTATTCCTTACTTGAAGGATTTCGTATTAGTTTTCAAATTTTTTTCTAAAACTAGTTCGTATTCTTCATTATGGTAGAGCTTGTCAAATATACTATATTTTCAAACCTATTTTTGAAAACCCTATCCATCTAAGGGCAGTTAGTTGAGCGACCATGCCTTGTATGCTTCTTATTGAAAATCTTTTTAAACATGTGCATGAAATGGGTGGAAGGTAATATGAGTTATACACTTAATCTTATTGTGTTTTCAATTGGTATCATTGGATCCTTTCAATTGGTATCACTATTGATATTTTTTTTGTACACTCATATATATGTTTTATTTGTGCTTACTATATCTCTATATCTTTGAGCACAAATTTGGGTTATACTAAGCTTGATTTCTAATTGATTATGTTTCAAAGTGGTATCTGATACAAGCTTATGCATCATTTTATTTGGTATTTTATAAAGAGGGGAAAATTCACATTTCACCTTTCAATTGGTTTTGATATTCTACTCCCACACTTTATGTTAAAAATGATTAAAAAAATGATATTGATTATTTTTGATATCATATGTTTTAATGAAAAATTACTTGGTACTAATCTTTACAAATTGGTATCAAGATTATCTATAAGTTTACTTAAAATTGGTATGTTTTATTGATATCAAAATTTTTGATTTATTTACTTACAATTGGTATTTAATTGGTATTTACTTACAATTGGTATCAATTGGTATTTAAATCTATATTTGTTTTATGTACCACATTGTGTACTTTCAATTGGTATATTTCATTGATATCATGATGTACTCAATTGATATATTTTCTTACAATTGGTATCATATAGTTTTGTTTTAATTTCACCCCTCATTGATTTTTTTGTTTAAGACAAAAAAGGGAGAATATTGTTTTCTTTGACCCCTTTGTTGATTATTGACAAAAAAGGGGAGAAGTATATGAGTTTATATGCATATTTATTGTTTAGTGATTATCTTTCCAAATGGTATTAAGAATTTTGTTTTATTGATTGGTATCAAGAGGCCTTGATTGGTATCAAGAGCTTAAGAATATGTTTATTTTTAAAAAGAAAAAGAATTTATTTTAAAAGTTTGGTATCATGAGCATGTTTATTTTATGTTTAGTATCAAGAGCATGTTCATTTCATTATTTTTATGCATGTTGATGCATATCCATGTTTAGTATTTATTGAATATCTTATGTTTATTGCTATGCATGAGTTAAGGGGAGCTTCTTTGAAGCTTAACTTTAATCTATGCATATATAACTCCATGAGTTTGTCATCATCAAAAGGGGGAGATTGTTAGCCCAGAAGCCTTCCACTCTAGTTTTGATGATGATTAACTCATGTAGTTATGTTTACTAATATTCATGTGATGTTTAGTTTCAGATACTTAACCAGATATTAGTAAGTGATTAGCTTCAACAAAGGTGTTTTGGAGCTTTTTACATGGTGATTCAAGAGCCCGAGCGTCAATGTTCATACCTAGCACTCGTTGGAGTCAAACTCGGTGGATCACGTTTGGATCGAGTCGACTTGAAGACGGAGTTCGTCAAGAAGACTTACATAGTTTAGTTTTTGTTTTAGATCCTTTGTAAAGCTAGATAGTGTGATATGCTCAAGTTCACAACACACACACGTTTCATGTTTTGATTTTGGTTTTCGGTTTTTGGTTTAACCGATCTTGGTTTTCATGAATAGATAGAATCAAAACAAGTTTACATGGTTAATGTATATTAGATTTGTTCTATATACATATATGCTTCAATTATTTAAACAAACTTAGTTTGATAGTCTATTTCATGAGTTTGGTGTTTTGGTATTTTAACAAAACTTGTTTTTGAAATTATTGTAAAAAATATTGATATATATATCTTTCATGTATATTGGATTATATCCATATACAACATGCTTCAAGTTGTTTAAGTATCATGTTTTTGTATTTGGATGAGTTTTGGACAAAATGAATTTTCAATTCAAAAATTTAGTTTTGGAAAATACAGTTTTGGTTTTCGGCAAAATTTCCATAACACAAAAAGAGTTCAAAATGTTTGTAATTTGGTTTGATTTTCACTCAAACAAGTTTGTATATCAATGTATTGTACTGAACTTATTTTTGTGAATTTTTAGAGATTTTATGAAATTTTATAGGATAATAAAAAACAAGTTTTTAATCCCTAATTAAGCCCTGCCAGGCTCTGGCAGTCGACCGGGCCGGTCGACCGGACCCAGAGTCGGTCGACGGACCGGTCGACTGACGTGCACAAGACTGTGCACGCTGACCTGCCACTTGGGCCGGTCGACCAGGCGGTCGACCGACTGCAAGTGCCCCACTCTCGGGTGGGGGCGGTCGACCGACGATCGACCGTGAGGCTTGGCACGGTCGACCGAGCGGTCGACCGGCCAGAGAGCAATTTGCTCTCTGGATTGGCACGGTCGACGGGGCGGTCGACCGGAAGGCTCAACGGTAAAAAATTTGACCGTTGGCCGGTCGACCGGAAGACCAAGTTGGGCCTAGTCAGCTGCCAACGGCTAGTTTTTATTGGGGCCTTTAAATACCCCATTTGAGGGCTTTTTGGTCAAGACTTTGAAGAGCAAAAATTCTGTAACCCCCTGATTCCTGGTGTACGTATCACAGTATCAGAACTCGATACGACGTATAACATTGACTTGACTTCCTTGGTAGTCCGATTAAGCTGATTTCAGTTTCAAATATCGTTTTCTCATATTTTAGATTTTTTAGGATTTTTGGAATTTTTCTGGATTATTTTGGAAAATCTCCGTAGTCGGTGTCGACCCATACCGATAATCGGCTTTACGATTTTTAATTCACAAATGGAGTTGTATTTTGAGAATCTGCTTTCACCATGTGTCTTAAAATCACATTGGCTACGTTTTGATATTTTTGGAAATTTTTATGAATTTATCAAAAATCCGGCCAAACCGGTGTCGCCCGCTACCGGCGACATCTTCCAGGATTTTTAATTTGCAAACCAGACAGAATTTTTGCAAACTGTTTTCATATTATGTCTCAGGCTAATATTCTCTATTTTCTATAATTTTTGGGCACCGTTCGGAACTAGTCGAATATTGGGCCAATATAATAATAATAAAATATTATTATTTTAATCTTTCTTTCTCCTTTCTTTTCTTCTCTTCTCCCTTCTTTCTTCTTCTACACGCTCACCGCCCTCCCCACCGCCATAGCAACCGCCCTTTCTCTCTCCCTTAAAATCTCCTACCCTCTCTCTTCTTCTCTCTCAATTTCTCCTTTCTCTCTCTTTTTCTTCCCTCTCACTCTCTCTCTCTCTCCCCCCCTATCTCTCTCACTTTCTTTCTCCCCCTCTCACTCTCTCTGACCTGCGGTCACAGGCCCGACCCACGCCGGAAGCCGGTGAACGCCGCCGGCGGCCTTGCCGGCGCGCCACCGCGCCTTCCCAAAGGCCGCGCCCCAGCCCGGCGCTCCCCTCCGGCCGCCACGGCCGCGCAGCCGCGCGGCCATGCCCCTTTTTCCCTTCCCCTCTCTTTTCCTCTCTCTCTTTCTTTCACTCTCTCTCTCTCACGCACCTCTCTCTGTCTGCAGGACGGCCGCGCCGCCGGCGGGTCCCCACCGCCGCAAGGCTGGCCGGCCTGTTCGCACAGCAGCAGCAAGAGCTGCTGCTGCTGCTGCTCTGTTATTGGGTTCGGGTGGAACCCGAACCCAATAACCCTATTGGGTTGCCTAAAAGTTGGGTTGAAAATTAACCCGTGTTACCCATTAACTTAAGTTACTTGGGTTGGGTATTGGATCCAAACCCGACCCGTTAACAGCCCGAACCCGCATCCACAACCAATAAAGGTAAATTTGTAGAAAACCCCCTGTGACATTTTATTAATTGCATTTGAATTATTTTTATTTACATATTTAACCCATTTTGCTGATTTTTAGCGTTCGGGCTATATCGGGAGCATCCGGACTCCGATTTGGACGATTCTGGATCCGTTGCGATCGTGGGAAAGAGAGCTACCTTCCCATGACTAGTTTGTGAGTGTTTTTCTTTTATAAATTATATTTTATCATGTTTAGTGACATTGATTGATATATCTTGATTATGGATAAAATACGGTAACTATCAATTATTCACTGGTCATGATTGGACAGTCATTGTAATGAGAATAACCTTGAGGATTGTTAGGTAGTTCCTGATTTAATATGAGGTAATAATAGTAACAAGACATACGGACATAGACAACCCGGACACAGTCATCATGCCTATACAGCCACTGACACTCGGGCCACTAGTTCACCAGATTCGTGGACACTATTATTTCATGTAGTATATCACAGTTAGAAAACTAGCGTCTACTCGATCCAATATCACTGGATAGGAATGTTGGACACCGTTATTTCATGTACTGGTATCATCTTGACACGGATACTGTAAGTTCATTGGACATGATATTACATTATACACTGACCACGGTTATGACATGTTAGTGATACACCGATGTGATATATACGAATTATTGCTACGCACAGATGTTCCACTAGTACAAGGATATACCAAAGCACGGACTACCGCATGTCATCCTATTGATATCATCGTTACATGGATGCTCGATACACTGTTATCTCATGTTCACACATCACCGTTACATATGCTCACCACACGAGTGTACCTGCATGTATTGTTTCTACCTTATTATCATATGACGCACCGTGCAAATTACACAGATTATTGTTCCCTGTTACCGTATCCATGTTATATGATTGTTTCCAGTTACTGATATGGATATTCCCGTTACTGGACTTGAGAGCTGTTGATATGCGATATGTGGAATTCCACATCTATTGTTCCTGTTTCCCGTTATATTGTTCCCGTTTACCGTTATATTGTTCTATGCTATCAACAGAGCTCAGGTCCTGTTATCATGTTACATGTATCATGCACTGTATTTGTTCTTGTTACATTGTATACTTGACATATCAGATCATAAAGCTAACTTGGGTATGGGGGAGACTTGACGGTTGATTAGATCTTATCGGGTGATGTACTGGATCCATATTGTTCTCCCACTGCAGGGGACGATAGTGCTACCTACCAATTGCTCCATGAGCTCCCGTTACTTGATTCATGCTCCCCTCTTAGCGGAGGGCCCTGGTCTCAGCAGCCAGGGGTTTGTTTAAGGTCGTGATCCCGGGTATGCACGGGATACACCTACCCGATAAGAGCTCTTCGACCATTTAGTTTTCAAGTAACATAATAAAACAGTATACATAGTAGTGACGTCGGGAACACTTGTTATTTGGTCACTCTCTCGTTTGGATAATGGTACCCATATGCCATGTCCGGATGGGTTCGACTGGAGTGCGGGCTCCAGTATGAACTGTCAGTGGTATGGGACACTGGAAGAGATTGAATAAAATAGCAGGCGGTACTGATTGCTACTATTGGATAAATAACATGACTTGCCTGATACATGTAGGCTATTGTTTAGTTGTACTTATTCCTGTACCTGATCATTTATCCGCTAGCATGTTACTGGTACATGTTACATACTACTCAGGTATATGTATACTCTTGCATATATTCTGTTTTTTGTATATTTTGCAGATATCATTACTGTCTATGCACAACACCGTATTATGGTTCTTTTGCATATGCCCATCTGCATGTTCACTTATATCATGTCACCACTAGCATGTTCAGTTCTATCACTCACCACTATACAACATAGTTATTATATCAAACTGGAGACTGATTGTGATCCAATTTTGCATATTTTACCACATTATTTCCATGCATTTTTACAAATAAAATATGATTTTTACTCATCTTCTCTATATTTTTGCAGGTCCATACTTTAAAAGAGACAAAAGCCCAAAATCTCTTTAATTAGCAATAATTAAAGAGATTAATTCAAAAAGCCAAAAGAGCCCAAATTTGAATCCAGAATCCAGAGAGATCCGCGCGCCAACTCAAGATTCTAGAAGGCCACGTGGATAACAACCTCGTAACCAACCTGTACCAGAAATCTGTTGCCCAACAGATTCTGTTTTGCTGCAAAAAGGTTGTGGATCTGCGGCAGTTTTAAGTTGGTTGGATCCCAGATTTTGCGCCAACAACCAGGGTTCTGGATCCTTCTCCTGAGGCCTATAAATACTGCACTTGGACCTGCGAGAAAAGACTGAATGGAGAAGAGAGGAGAAATTAGTAGATGCTTGTAATTTTTGTAGGGTTTTTCTCTAGGTTTTAGTTCTTTAGACCCTCTTCTTCTTCCCAAGAAATTTTGTAAAGAGAGAGTTTGTAAGAGAGAGAAAGCTTGTGTACATCAAGGAGTGACAACTTGTGAAGCAAGGATTCATCCATTCTCTTCTCTCTACTCTTGCATTTTCTATTTTACTTGCTTTCTTTATTTCTTACTTTACTTTCTTGCAATTTAATTCATGCTTTGCTTTTATTTTGTAATGGCTAGTAGCTAACTTTTCTACATGTACTAGCTAACCACTAACCTTGCTAACTACTAACTCATGGGTGATTGTTATCTTTAATCTTGCAAGTTAGATGGTCTTCTCTTCTCCGATGGGTTAAACCCCCCGTCATCCAAGTGGAAAAGTAATTAGACCAACACGCATGACAAATCCATGCCGATGAATCAACATGAGGCACGCATTCACTATCACGGAGTTTAGTAAGTTTTAGCAAGGTAGTAAGGTTAGCTAGTCATGGTTTTCTTCCATTCAAGTTTTCTAAAGTTTTCTTTTCTTTTTAGTTGTTAGTCCAAATCCAATCTTGATTTTGATTTCTTTTACATTTTCCATCATGAACATATCCATCCATTCTTTCATTTCTTCTTCATTATTTTATTCTTTATTTTTTAAGCATAGAAGAATTCTCGTTTTACATCTTCACTACCTATCGTAAAGCTTCCATCGCGAGCTCTCCCTGAGAATCGACTCGGTATAGCCCTATGCTATAACGGGATAAGAAAGGGTATATTAATCATCTTTCATACATTTGTGGAGTGATCTAAGCACTTGAGGTTGTTTCTAAACCTTATCTCCTTAATTGAATACATATATTTGTGCTCATTTATACTCCATAATACGACACCTTTCTCGTCTAATCAAAAATGGCGCCGTTGCCGGGGAGAGCAACGTTTTAGGTTTAAAGTGAAGAACTAAACGAATCTTCTTCTCTGTTGCAGGTTACAGGTTGAAGAAAACAGGAACTTTGCATTGCAGTGACATATAAGTGGACCTGGGCCTCTGCTCTTGAAAGCAGAGACCAGGATCCCTCCAAATTGCCGCAAAATCCTGGCTTTTGCCGCAAATTTGCGGCAATAAGGAGTGCACTACTGATCATTTTTCAGCAGGGTCTCTGATTCTGCAAAATACTTCTGCTGCATTACTTAATTTCCTGTATTATTCACCCTATACCTGCTTAATAAAGTCAACAGTAAAAAATTGGTTGTAATCGTTAAAAGTTGATTAGACATTTGCATTTCTAGGCACGTGTCTTTTCAATTCATTTACTTTACTGTTGAAGAGTGCTGGATGCAAGGTACGTAAGCATTGCATGTAGACTAGGAATCATCTCTTGCTTGATTTTCATGCTTTGAGTGTATCCTAGTTATATTTCTTGTACACTTACACAAATCAACTTTAAGGGCATAACCCATAAATAAGATAAGGTGGGGATTTTATCACCCTTTCCTTAGCCCAAAAACCACCATCCCAGCACTCACTAACCCAAGCCTAATTTAATAAAAAAAAGTAGACGTTGGCCCTAGGGACATCTCGGACTCATTTAGGAGATTATCCTAAGGGGGAAAAGTGTTGGAAATTGACTCTTGCAAAATCAGTGTCTAGGAAAGGGATTGAGGGCCGAAAGCCCGAAGGTTGGTGGTTACTTAATTAAGGAACGTCTCTGACGGAAAACCTCCCAACAACCTTGACCTTTCCTGGCTGATTAGCTTGTGGTCAAAGTCTACACTAAACCTCCCGTGGACGGTCTAATCAGTTAGGAGTCGTCTAGGTCATAGGTCTACCCTAACTTAGGTTAGAATTTTTTCTTTCTTGATTGTTTATTTGTTTGTTTCTTTTTGTTTGTGATTTTTTGTGTGATATGGCATTCAACAATTCTTTCCATCCTAATAATAATCCATATTTCACACAGACTCCATTCTATTCGGATAATTCCAACCCGACGTTTTACAATATGCACCAACCAAATACACCGGGTTGGCCTTATCCGAATCAATATGACCCATACCCCCCATCTAATAACTATAATTTCCATAATAATTTCAACTCTTCACCGAGTCAGTGGGGATTCACTTACCCCGAGCATAATTTCCAACCACCTTGTCCTTCTTCTCCACCCAGTCCACAATATTTTCAAGATACATACTCAATTCCACCAATCCAAAATAAAGCACCAACAATTTTGGAAATGAGTATGCGTGAGTCCAAACACAAATCCCAAAATCTGATGGACTCACGATTTCACTATCACTTCCAAGACAACACTTCATCTTTTCATCAAAACAATGAATTCATCAATTATGGAAAGATGCTTGAAGACATGACTCATGCTCAAAATGCTAGAAATCGTGACATAGATATGATGGTTGAATCTTTACGTTCTCACCGTTTGACCAGATCTGGTGTCATTAGCCACTCTGTTAAAGCCGATGAGTCATGTAGTTTTGGAAATCAAGATTCTATTTCAGCACAACCACCTGAACTTGTCCAAATTTCAAAACCCATTGACATTTTGGCAAGTTTTCCTTTTCCTGAAATTGAACTTGAACATGAATATGATCCTGAACTTCCACTTGATGATTCGATTCTACTTCCTGATCCAATAATGACTCCCGTATCTTTATCTGATTTCACTCCATTTCCAAAGTCAGTATTGGATCCAGTGCCTATCCATTGTGAAATTGAATCACCAAAATTTATGATGATCATAGTGAATTTGACCAATTTCATACTTTTGAAAGTCCCATTGATAAATTGGCAAGTTCACATTTTTGTGGAATTGAACTACATGAGGAATGTGATCTTGAACCCCAACTTAGTGATTCAATTCTTTTCCCTGATTCAATAATGACTCCGGTAACTTTACCTGACTTCAATCTTTTCCCGGAGTCAACATTGGACCCTGTACCAATTCATCGAGAAATTGAATCACCCATCTTTGAGGATCATATTGAACTTGACCAATTATACACTTCTGAAGATACTATTGACAAATTGGCAAGTTCACATTTTTTTGGTATTGAACTACATGAGAAATGTGACCTAGATTCTCACAATCTCTTTACTTCTGAAACTGATTGTACAATTCTGACGGAAAACATTGACCTTAGTTTTGAAGAATTGTATGGCGATGAGTTAGAATTCCTTAATATTGGAAGTAAAGAGATAACACCCATATTAGGTCACATTCCATTGTTGGACAATACATGTGGACTGGAGTTTCATCTTCTTGATTTGGACCCACTTCTTGAACCGATCTCGACTTCCGAACCTTTACTTGACTTAAGTCATTTTTCTGAGTCGGTATTAGTTCCTATATTTCCCAAGTCCAAATCAATCATTCCATCTTTTCATACACCATTCTGGGACAAGGTAGTTGACAAATTTGACTCCGAAATTAATTATGAAAAATGGAAATTAGATGGGGTCATGTACTTAATAAAGATCCTTCATGGGTTTATCTTTTTAGTGGGTCATATTCATGATATTTCTGGTGGGTTCCTCCAAACCCAAAGTAAAGTTGATTGGGCTATGTTTCGTGGACCAATCAGGCCGCCACCAGAACCACCACCTTAAGGTAATTTTTTCCTTCCCTCTCTATTTTGTTTCATGCATACATATATCACGATGCATTGAGGACAATGCATGAAATAAGTGTGGGGGAGGGTTTACTAACATAGAATTTTTAGATTTTTTTTCTTTTACACTTCTTTTAGAAAAAAAAAACTTTTTGAAATAAGAGACAAAGTTTAGATCTATTTTTAAGAAAATTAAGATGTATCTTAGAAATTAAGAAAGCCTTAATTATGACATCTTAAACCTAGTTGAAATAATAGATCTTATTTGAAATTATAGGCTAAGTAAGTAAAATTGGGGAGATTTTTTATCTTGAATTTTTACCTTAGATAAGTATGCACTTCACACTTACACATTTTTGGGATGGAGACAAAGACCAAAAATGCCATAAAAATAAAAAAAAAGAAAAAATATATATAAATAAAACATCACCTATCAAGCTGGATAAATGTGCCTCAAGAAGCATGATTATTCACGCCTAACGGTGGTAAAGGAAATAAATAATCCCCTTTAGTTTTGTGGCCTTTTTACTCGAGACCTTAAACCCGAGGGATGTTTTCTCATCTGGTGCCCTAAGACCGTCTGGTTTGGGAGTCATCGGTTAAAGGCTCGTTACAAGGGTAAACTAGAAAGCCTAAACTAAGGGAAGAAAAAGCAGAAAAATATATATATATATATAAATAAATGGCTTGATGGTTGGAGTTGAAATCCCAGAAATTTTCACTGAGCACGGTGTGCATATTATCTAGGTTTTATGAAAGATAAAAGTATTCAATCCAATTTTGAATTCTTACCTTAATTGAAGACAAGATCTTGCATGGAGACTAAGTTTAAGGAAGAATGATTATAGGTGGACTTATGACCTTAGATCACTTATATTTTTGTAAAATAGTTCGAAAACATGTCTCTC
This sequence comes from Agave tequilana, assembly GCA_038442645.1. NCBI lineage: Eukaryota > Viridiplantae > Streptophyta > Magnoliopsida > Asparagales > Asparagaceae > Agave > Agave tequilana. Next base: position 157,307 of record JAVJIF010006877.1, read on the forward strand.
TTTCAAAATGAATTTTCAAAATACTAACATTTGTCTTCTTTCTTTATGGATTTTGTGGGTGCAATCCGCTAAAAACCCTCAGGAGACAACACTCCTCCTCTAGGGTAACCTAGAGGTTTAACGGCTTGTTGCACACGCTCAGTGCAATCGCGTCACCTGCGAAAGTGGTGTAATAAAATTGGTAGTATAGTTTTTCTTTTCTTTGTTTTGCTCGGGACGAGCAAAAGAATAAGTGTGGGGGTGTGATTGTGATCCAATTTTGCATATTTTACCACATTATTTTCATGCATTTTTACAAATAAAAATATGATTTTACTCATCTTCTCTATATTTTTGCAGGTCCATACTTTAAAAGAGACAAAAGCCCAAAATCTCTTTATTAGCAATAATTAAAGAGATTAATTCAAAAAGCCCAAAAGAGCCCAAATTTGAATCCAGAATCCAGAGAGATCCGCGCGCCAACTCAAGATTCTAGAAGGCCACGTGGATAACAACCTCGTAACCAACCTGTACCAGAAATCTGTTGCCCAACAGATTCTGTTTTGCCGCAAAAAGGTTGTGGATCTGCGGCAGTTTTAAGTTGGTTGGATCCCAGATTTTGCGCCAACAACCAGGGTTCTGGATCCTTCTCCTGAGGCCTATAAATACTGCACTTGGACCTGCGAGAAAAGACTGAATGGAGAAGAGAGGAGAAATTAGTAGATGCTTGTAATTTTTGTAGGGTTTTTCTCTAGGTTTTAGTTCTTTAGACCCTCTTCTTCTTCCCTAGAAATTTTGTAAAGAGAGAGTTTGTAAGAGAGAGAAAGCTTGTGTACATCAAGGAGTGAAAACTTGTGAAGCAAGAATTCATCCATTCTCTTCTCTCTACTCTTGCATTTTCTAGTTTACTTGCTTTCTTTATTTCTTACTTTACTTTCTTGCAATTTAATTCATGCTTTGCTTTTATTTTGTAATGGCTAGTAGCTAACTTTTCTACATGTACTAGATAACCACTAACCTTGCTAACTACTAACTCATGGGTGATTATTATCTTTAATTTTGCAAGTTGGATGGTCTTCTCTTCTCCGATGGGCTAAACCCCCGTCATCCAAGTGGGAAAGTAATTAGACCAACACGCATGACAAATCCATGCCGATGAATCAACATGAGGCACGCATTCACTATCACGGAGTTTAGTAAGTTTTAGCAAGGTAGTAAGGTTAGCTAGTCATAGTTTTCTTCCATTCAAGTTTTCTAAAGTTTTCTTTTCTTTTTAGTTGTTAGTCCAAATCCAATCTTGATTTTGATTTCTTTTACATTTTCCATCATGAACATATCCATCCATTCTTTCATTTCTTCTTCATTTTTTTATTCTTTATTTTTTTAAGCATAGAAGAATTCTCGTTTTACATCTTCACTACCTATCGTAAAGCTTCCATCGCGAGCTCTCCCTGAGAATCGACTCGGTATAGCCCTATGCTATAACAGAGATAAGAAAGGGTATATTAATCATCTTTCATACATTTGTGGAGTGATCTAAGCACTTGAGGTTGTTTCTAAACCTTATCTCCTTAATTGAATACATATATTTGTTCTCATTTATACTCCATAATACGACACCTTTCTCGTCTAATCAGAGACTACTGTGGACATGACCCGATGATAACATGCTAGGTGGTGATGGTATTAAAATATGTCATTGTTATATTTCTACAGATTATTAATTTCTATTATATGGTATCACTATTACATAAACATGCATTATATATTATTATCGTGCTTGTATTACTATAGTATATATTACTGCCTCCTTCATTTTACCACTCACTAGGTCGCTTTCTGACGACCCTGGATTTGCGTGCCCAGGTTGGAGATCCGAGTTATCGTTTTGTCAGATAGGTCATTGGATTCCCATAGGAGACTCATCATCGAGCCCATTCATAGGTATCTTTGTGATTTGTTTCTGTTATCTTATTTATCCCTGTTTTCCTATCTGTTATGATCACTAACCTCTTTCTGCAGGTATTCTTGTACTTATTTAATGCTGGAACTCTTGTGTAGTTGGAGGATATTTCCTGTACTGAGGCTTAACGTACGCGCGAGGGTTTTTCACCCTGCGTATGTATGTCGCCATAACTTCTCCGTATCCTTGGGATCGGGGCGTTACAAATTCTCCTATCTACAAGTGTTTTATACAAGTTTTTAAAAGTGTTTTTAGAGCCAAAAAGGATTCATCTTTATTTGTTTTAAAGGGTTGAAAAAATCAAAGAAAATTGGATATTTGGGATATTGCTTTTGATCTTCATTTCAAACTTATTCTAGTTGTTTTCCCAAGCATTTTTCTTTGTGTTTTTGTTTCCAAACTCTTTGTTTTTTCATACTTGAGCTTACCATTCTATCCTCTATATAGGATCTTTTATTTGTGGGAAAATTAGTTTGTGGTTAAGATAGACCACCAAGTTGTAAACTTCCTTCATTGTGATATCCCTCTATTGAGAGGTGATTGATTTAGTATCCCTCTATTGTGAGGTGATTGTGGAAGTTGTGGTTGGCTCCCTCTAGTGAGAGGTGGAGATTGGTGTTTGGCTTCCTCTAGTGAGAGATGGAGTTTGCGTTGGAATCCCTCAAGTGTGAGGTGATTGTTTTGTATTGGCTAAGTGCCTAACCCTCTAAGTGTAGAGGTGTTTGTTGTAGATTATGCCTTACCTCTAGTAAGAGGTTGTATTAGTTGAGAGTGGAGTTGTGTACTCCCGATTGTATTTGCCCCAAATCCTCAGTGGAGGTTCCCTGTATGAGAGTCCGGTGTGGACAAGTTAGTGGATTGAAAATCCTTCTGTGTGAAGGCGGGGACGTAGAGCTATGTGCTCGAACCTCGAAACAAATCTCAGTGTTTGCGTTTGATCCATTGACTCTCTCTTTACTTTGAGCATTGCATCATATTGCCATATCATTTATATGCTTGTGTTGTTTGTGTGTGTCTCACTTGTGCTTAACCACGAGAGCTTCATATAGCGCCTCAACTCTTATTCAGAGGAATCAAGAGGAGTTAGTCTAGAGCCCTCCATCGGGAATTCGGCTACACTCGTTGGTTGCATTAAGTGTTGTTGCAATTAAGTTTTAATTTCCGCATTTAGTTCATTAGATTAGCCGTACACTTATTCACCCCCCTCTAGGTGTACTTTGAATTCACCATCCAAAGGCCTAGTGGAAGAACCTGACCCAATACATCCTACCTTACTCGGGGAAGATCTGGAAAAACTTAGACTTCACGAAGCTGTTAGGGCTACATGCTACGACATTCAGATGAGCGTTGCCAACTTTTATGCCATCCTCGAGCTGTACTGCCCAGCGACAGAGACTTTCTTCACTCCCGTGGGTGAACTGGGCAAGACTTTGCATGAGATGTGAGAGGTCTCTGCCTTGCCAATAGGATCTCTTCCCTACGAGGAGTATTTTCCTTACGAAGCAGAGCTGGCGTTGCAAGAGAAATAGGAGCTCGCTTTGTTCGAGACTTATAGAGAACTGATGTGCCACTTCTATATCTGCTTGGATGTGCATGGCGGCTACAAGGGAAATTCAAACAATCTAAAGAGTTGGGCAGATTATCTGTTTCCCACTTTTGAGAAAGTTTCCGAAGAAGCTTGATTCGGGGTGGTAGAGGAGGACATCCTTCGGATGATAAGAGAGCACAACCACGAAGACATCCTTCTAGAAGAAGATGACGGTATCTATAAAAAGGGAGATACCTTTAAAAGTTTTCATCACCCAGCTCGCCAACCGATATCCCGAAAAGCGCTTTTGGCTGGCTTTCTGTCAGTTTGGTTGAAGAGGTGTGTAGTGCCGTCTCCTCCCCACGACGCAATTCTCCCGACGACACTGCTTCTGGCCGGTCATTTGGTACACAATCGCTCTCTCAGGCTACTTTCGGCCATGGTGTGATGCATACAGCGTGGTCTTCATGCGCTAATGGAGGCCTTCTGTAGACCACCCGTAACGAAAAGGGGCAAAGGAACAATTCTACCCCGCGACGGGCCGAACCCTAGGGTTGAAATGTCATATACATACCCGATGGTATGGTTTGCCCTGCACTGCCCGACGATCATCCAACCCGGGAAAGAATCTCCAGAGGGTGTTCGGATCGCGCATCTCCGTCGGTTCGTCAGTTAGAAGGATCTTCGTGGGAGCGGATCTACGTGGCCAGGGTTTGCAAACTGCTGTGTTGCTATGACGCGTGCAACCTTTTTCGATGCTTCTCTACATCCAAGATGCTGGTTATAGCGAAGAGTTCAAGGATGTCGGGAACGGTATAACATCACTGAGCCGCGGAGTGTTCGAGTAGCTGGTGAGAATCATGCCTTCCCACTTGGTGTACCAGAGCGGAGACATCTGCTACCTAGAATCATACGTTCCTAGCCATTTTGCTCACCAGTTTGGATACGAACAGCTCTACGTCGACAATCTGAACACCAGCTTGGCTTTCATAGGGAGCTTGATTGAGGTGCTCGAGTTTGGTTATATTTCATTGCTGGTTGCACTGAGGCACGACTGTGCATGATATTGAGAACCCCAAACCTGCTGATGATCTTGAGATTTTGCTAATGGCACAAAATCTCCAATTCCATGCCAACTAGGTTTAACATCAACTCATCCAGTTTGAAGTGGATCTTTAAGCGAATGAAGCAAAAGGCAACCGAACAAGAGGAGGGCAAAAGAGTTTGAGTGCAGGGCCTTCCTGAGTTCATTGTTGAAATTGATAGTGAAGCTTCTGATACTGAAAGCCCTCATTTCGAGGATATTGCTAGCACCGAAGTACAGCAGGATACTCCCGATGGGGTAGGCACAGCCCCTGTGGAGGAAGTAGAGATGGAGAAGAAGAAGAGGAAAACCTGGATGTCCATTTCAATGGAAAGCGAAAAGGCAAACTTCGCAAGAAGAAAGTGATGAAGCCTCACTGTCACACTCCAGTAATTGCGGAGAGCAAATCGATTGCAATCGTCCCTCCTTCCCCACTATTTATAAACTGTCGACGCAGAAGAAGGCACCTGAAAAAGCCGTTCCAGCCTAGGTAAGATTAGCTCCTGTTTGTAAGACTTTTAATTGTTCTCTTCCTATGCAATTAACTTGTTAATTTGGGATGCAGGAATCAAGATCGCGGGGAAACAATGAGATTACTATGATCCATTGTTCACTTACAATGAGGGTGACAAAATCAGAGCCTGAGGGTCGTGCCATTGGCGTTGGTCCCTCTGGTGCTGGCGAGGGCAGAGAAAGCCTAATAGCTTCGAGTTCAAGAAGATTGGTTGCGGAACCTGTGGCGAGCGTGATAATTGAAGGAGGACCAGGTGCTGCCACAAATACTAAGGCTCTCAGGACTGATGAACGTCTTCCTGAGCCTACCTCTAGTGATTTGGTAGGAACCGGTGCTTCTCCAGTCACTGCTGAGGTCTCTGTTATCGAACCAATCACAATAATCATTGGTGTCGAGGGAGCCTCCAAAGACATTGCTGACGAGACGATCAAGTCTGGGGATATGATTATCATGCCTCCAACTCCTTTCGGTAACATTATAGTATCATGTAAATGACCATCGCTTTTCGCTTACCTTTGACCTAACAAGATATTCGTCTGGTATTCCATCTCTGGCCGCATCAACTTCGAAGGAGCCGGCGTCTTTCAGAAGAGGTTAGTGAGGAGACAAGTACCTCGGCTAAGCTAGATGCCGCAGAGTTGGATGTCTTATATCGCGATCTGCCTTCTCACCAGCCGGAGTCTGTTGGTGACCTCGCAACGGCTGAGGAGATGAGGGCTGCTCTTCCTCCCATGTTATCAACAGAACAAATTGCATCTCGACTTGAATCGGCTGGAGAGATGATAGTGGCTTCCACGATGCCACTAGTTTTGGCAACAACCAGTCTCAAGATGATCACAAGCCTAGTATCTCCGACGTTGATCGTCGAGCCGGCTCTTTCTGGGTAGTCACAAGCCCTACTTCTTTCGTGGCCGGTGTACTGGTGTCGATAAAGACTCCCCCTCGGTTTTCTAGTGATTCCCCGTCCATCTCAGACAATTGCTTCTGCCACTTCCTCTACTGTTGTGACAGTGAAGCCGGTGGAGGGTTTATCTTTGGGGATTACTCGCTCGTCGGGAGTAATCGAAGTTGAGAAGGAATTTGCAGCGGAAATGGTTGACAGCTTTTATAAGAGCTTGAAAAGATCCATTGCTTTGATTTTAAAGGGCTCAACCACTTTATTTGCAGCTCTGAAGGTGGTCCTCTCTCATAATATTGAAAGTATTCGAGATTTTGGAGGAGATGACCAAACTGCTTCCTTGGAGCTGTTGTTGAGAACTTCGAGAGTGACATAGGTGAGTGGCGTCGCCTTAGCAGCTCAGACTTGACTCCATCAGTAGACGAAGCGCTTAAACGTCTCGTGGTTCAGATGCAGAAAGCTCACTAGAAACACAGGAAGCAGCTGAGGCAGTATCTTTGGAGTTGAAGTCCTTGGAGGCAAGAAAGATAGAGATTGGTGACGCTATTGATGCCTTCAACAGCGCTCTTTTCGATGTCGAAGAAAAGATTGAAAAGCCTAAAGAGATTATTAAAAGGGCCAATCTTCTCCTGTCCAAGGCTGAACCGATGCGTCTTGAGGAGATCGCTCGGTTGAAGCAGCTTCGCGCCCAGAACGATGAAGTCCTATAACAAGAGATGGCAAAGAGGGAAACTCTGGCGGAGATCGAGGTTCGCTTGTCCCAAATAGCGAACTTCAATGAAGCTGAGCTGAGGTCGCAGGCTTTCATCAGAGTCATTGAAGAAAGAAAGAGCAGAGTGACCACACTCGAAGAAGGATCAAGTCTTACGAACACAATCGTAGCTTGTAATTCATGTATCTTTTTTTTTCTTTTGAATCAATGAAAGGGCATGATTTTATTTAAGTTTTCTGCTATGTCCCTACTTTCTTTATCTTCTGAGTTTGCAGTAATTTTAGGCTTAAATTTAGCTCTCAAAAGAATCAAGATAATGGTATAATCTTTCAACTTATACCATAAGAATATTAACTAATCTATTCAGAGGTAGAAAACGTGATACAACTAGTTATTTGATAATTACCACCAATAAGTTTGAGTAACAAATCGAATTAAATCTTCTTGGGGACGAAAAAAATAAAGCAAACTTGACGATCTTTCTGTTCAGAGGTAAATATTAACACAACAGATTAAAAATCATCCGGACATGAACTTGTTATGACGAACTAGATATCACAGCAACACGATAGTTCCTGTTGAATTGGAGAATGAAGTCTGGAATTTGTCAGTTCAGAAGTGACAAACTAACATGACTAATTGAAGATTACCAGACTTAAGATTTTTGTCATCCAGAGGTGACGAATTAGACATTATGACAATACAATAGTCCGTACTGGACTAGGGAGAATGAGACTTAGCTATCTGTCGATTCAGAGTTGATAAACTGGACATGATTGATTGAGAAACCGCTAATCTCAAAGCGTTTGATGTTCAAAGGTGACGAACTGGACGTGACAACAAAGCTTAAAAAAAGGTGAACCCAATTTTAGGGACCCGTCTATTCAGAGGTTATTGATTGGACATGATAGATTAAGACACACTAAATTTCGAATCCGCTGCCAGAGGTAGTCGTATTAACTTGACAGCTAGGCCATAAGGGACTGCAAGTGTGAATTGAATCTAGGCACCTGTTGGTTCAGAGGTGATTGACTGGAGATAACCAACTAAAAGAACTAGGCTCGCAATTCACTGTTCAGAGGTTTAATATTAACATGACAGCAAAAGGAAGTCCACAAAGGACTAAAGGATGAGTTCGGGATCCGATTGTTCAGAGGTGGCGAACTGGACATGACCGTTCGGAGACTATCAATTCAGAGCCCTACCATTCAGAGGTGATAAACTAGACATGATTGAAAATCACCTAGAGGGGGGGTGAATAGGTGATTATGCTAATCAATGCACAATAAAAATTTATGATGCAACAAGTGAATATAACTATGAAAATGAAGAGCAAGTACAATATGAATCAAGTAGATAAAGCAATATAAAGTTAGCAAGAATTAAGAGCAAGTAAGAACAAGTAAACCAAACGTAAACACGAGGAATTTTTTCGAGGTTCGAGCACCCAGCTCTACTTCCCCGCCTTCACCCAGAAGGATTTCTAACCACTATAATATCACAAAGAATTACAACCAACGGAGTACCCAACTCCACAACTTTAAGTACAAGTTCTCTCTTGGTGATCAAAAGATCACAAACTATCTTTTGTAAACGCCTCTTTTCCTTACAAGAGCCCTGTAGAGTAATGATTAGTATTGAAGCTCAAAATAGTGTAAGTGAAAAAGAAATGAATTAGAGAGAGTTTAGAAAATGAAACTTTAGCGATGAGAAACTCTTCAGCACAAAAACCAAGGACCAAACTCTCTTGAAAACTTTTGAAGACTTTGAAACTTTTGTATATAGCTTGTTGTATCTTTTTCTTTCTTGTTGTTGTATCAAACATAACCCTAATCACCACTATTTATAGGATAGGGCTAGGGATCAAAAGGTAAACTCATATAATATCAATAAGGAAGATTTTGACCCATAAAATATCCCCTAAATCCGTTTAAAAACGAAAAACACCAATTAAAACATGTTTAAAAAACTAGCTGTTATGGCTGAAACGGCTACCTCGGTCGGCCGGCCGGTCGACCGGGATTCAAATAAAAAGAGCCGTTGCAGGCTATCGGTCGACCGCCCGGTCGGCCGAAACAAACAGAGAGTAGCACCACTTCAGTCGGCCAGCCGCCCGGTCGACCGAAGGGCTCCGGTCGACCGGTAAACATGCACACTGATACATCAAAACAGACAGAATACCAGTCGACTGGGTCGGTCGACCGGTTTGACCTGACATAGTGACGGTCGACCGGTCGGTCGACCGGCTCAGGCAAAAAGCTGAAACTCAAACACAATTTTAAGGAGATTTTGATATGTAATAAAATATTTTTGATATGAAACATGTATAATGCCTAAAATAGAGTTTATAAACAGAAGACTTTATATTAAAATATTTTGTATATCTTTATGGGGAATATTTCTAGGAAATGCATGTGCGCAAAAACGTGTATGTTGGAATATAGAGCTTCAATCCTAATCACTATTCTTTAACAAAACTACAAAAACTAGAAACAAAACTAATGAATTATCTTGAGCAATCTTGAAGTCTTGAGCCATGTAAAGTCTTGCTAGAGCCTTCTCTTCTATGATCCTTCCTTGATGTGCCATAAGCCTTCTTTGATCCATGAACCTAGAAGATCTTGCAATAGCTAAGCAATGGCTTCCAAACATGGTACAAAACCTGTAACTTATCTTGAACAAACTTATTAGTACCAACTAGCTCTTATTTGTTTTGTTATCATCAAAACTCTAAACAAATGGAGAGTATAACCTTTTGGCCAACAATCTCCCCCTTTTTGATGATGACAAAACAAATAGGCTATGTTAAAACTAATAAAGGAGAGGTCTAAGCTCCCCCTCAAATTATGCTATATTAAACAATAAAAATGTAACAATTAAATAAAAATGTAATATGCAAGCAAAAACCATGAAACTAAAGGTATAAAACACTTGCAAAACACTTAAACTCTAAATACAAGAAAATCATGAACACTTTCTAAAAACAAATACAAACTCAAACCTTATTCTCCCCCTTTTTGTCATACATCAAAAAGGATAAAAACTTTTATTCAATAACACAAATATTTAGTTCACCACAAATAAAGGAGAATCTAGCAAAATCAAGTGGTTTAGTGAAAATATCGGCAAGTTGCAAATCCATGTAAACATAATCAATATCTATATCACCTTTCTCAAAATGATCTCTAAGAAAGTGATACCTAATCTCAATGTGCTTGGTCTTACAATGTTGATTTGCATTTTTGGTCATATGTATTGTACTAGTATTATCACAAAATATTTTTATATGGTCAAAATGCAAATCATAATCAAGGAGAGTATGTTTCATCCAAAGGACTTGTGCACAACAAGCCCCCGCCGCAACATACTCCGCCTCGGCGGTTGAGAGTGCTACAGAATTTTGTTTCCTAGAGGACCATGAAACAAGACAATTACCAAGAAATTGACATGACCCACTAGTACTCTTTCTATCTACTCTACAACCCGCATAGTCAGCATCCGAATAACTTGTCATTGAAAAATCTTCAGTTTTCGGATACCATAGACCCATTCCAATTGTATAACGAATGATGCGTTTTTACCGCAATAAGATGAGACTCTTTAGGACACGATTGGAATCTAGCACAGAGACACACACTAAACATGATGTCCGGCCTACTTGCCGTCAAATATAACAAACTTCCTATCATGCTTCTATATAATTTAATATCAACATTTTTACCTTGTTCATCCTTATCAAGTTTGGTTGTAGTTGCCATGGGAGTGTTGCAAACTTTTGAGTTATCAAGTCCAAACTTCTTTACGAGTTCCTTTGCATACTTGGCTTGACATATGAAATTCCCATCTTGCAATTGCTTGATTTGGAGTCCAAGGAAGAAATTCAATTCACCCATGGAAGACATTTCAAACTCACTTTGCATAACCTTTTCAAATTCCTTGCATAAAAACTCATTAGTAGAACCAAAGAATATATCATCAACATAAATTTGCACAATTAAAATGTCATTATCAACATACTTAGTAAAAAGAGTTGTGTCTACTTTGCCTTTAACAAAATCATTTGAAATGAGAAAACTAGAAAGCCTTTCATACCAAGCTCTTGGAGTTTGTTTCAATCCATACAAAGCTTTATCAAGTTTAAAAACAAAATTTGGGTGAACATGATCAACAAAACTGGGAGGTTGTTCAACATAAACTTCTTCATTTATAAAACCATTTAAAAATGCACTTTTCACATCCATTTGAAAAAGTTTAAAATTTTTAAAAGATGCAAAAGCTAGTGTTATCCGTATGGCTTCAAGCCGTGCTACGGGTGCAAAGGTCTCCTCAAAGTCAATTCCCTCAACTTGAGTGTAACCTTGGGCCACTAACCTAACTTTATTCCTAATGATATTACCGGATTCATCCATCTTGTTTCTAAAGATCCACTTAATACCAATTATTGGTCTATCGTGGGGCCTAGGAACAAGGTGCCAAACTTGGTTGCGCTCAAATTGATTGAGTTCCTCTTGCATGGCTAGCAACCAATATGAGTCCGCCTCGGCTTCGAGGATGCTTTTGGGTTCAAAATGAGAAATGAAAGCAAAGTTACCACATAAGTCATGTAGTTTGGAGCGAGTTGTTACCCCTTTAGAGACATCACCTAAAATGAGTTCCTTGGGGTAATTTGTAGTGTATCTCCAATCTTTAGGAAGCGGTTGAGAGCTTTCCTCTTTATCCTCTTGAACATCACCAATGGGTTCTTGCTTTTCTTCTTGAGCGGGTGAGTCCTTCAAGGATAGTCTCTCCATGTCTTCACCTAATGGGTCAATTTTTACAACATTCTCAACAACCACATTAGATTCTTCAAATTTAACATGCATGGATTCTTCAATGGTAAGAGAAGATCTATTGAATACTCTATAAGCTTTACTGGTAGAAGAATATCCAACAAAAATAGCTTTATAAGCCTTAGCATCAAATTTACCCAAGTTATCTCTAGTATTCAAAACAAAACACTTGCATCCAAAAACTTTAAAATATGAAACATTTGGTTTTCTAGAATGATACATTTCAAAAGATGTTTTGGAAGAATTTTTACACAAATAAATACGATTTGATATGTAGCATGCGGTGTTTACGGCCTCGGCCCATAGATATTGAGGGAGGTCATATTCACCTATCATAGTCCTAGCCATCTCTTGAAGTGTTCTATTTTTCCTTTCTACAACTCCATTTTGTTGTGGAGTTCTAGGACTTAACATTTCATGCTTGATTCCCTTTTCATCACAATAAGTCATGAAGAGTTGGTTAACAAACTCACCACCTCTATCACTCCTTATCTTCTTCTTCATCTTCTTCACGTCCTCAAGAGTGGATGACGATTTGAAGGCTATGGACTTCTTCTTTAGCAGAGCGGCCTCTTCTCTTGCCTTCTTTTCCATCTCATGGGTCTTTAAGTTCCCAATGAGACTCATGAGGTCCATTTCATCCTTGTCGTTCAATTCTTTCAAGGTGTGGCCTTTATCTCCCATGATGAAGGAAGAGCCCGAATCACTTTTCGTACCTTTTAGTCATTGGAAATATCATCACGTAAAGAAGAAAGAGCATTGGTGATTTTAGTAAACCTTGTAATCATACAATCAATAGATTCATCATCAATCATTTTAAATGATTCATATTGGGACTTCAAGAGATCTATCTTGGCTCTCTTGACTTGTGATGTCCCCTCGTGTGTGACCAACAAGTGTTGCCAAATCTCATAGGCGGATTGGCAATGAATTACCCGTGTAAGGTCATCCTCATTCAAGGCGGTTAGGAGGGAATTTTGGGCCTTTGAATTAGCCTCATATTCTCTAAAGGTAAAGTCGGACCATGTGCTTTCATCACTATCGGGTCTAACATAGGGTTTGGTCAAGGCTTTTGTAACTAAGCTACCTAAAGATTGTAAAAAGATAGTCATCCTAACCTTCCAAATAGGGAAATTAAGTCCATCAAATTTAGGAGGGGTTTTGATGTTATCGGCCATGTTTACTAGTGAATGAATGGATGAATGCAAATATTGATTAGCAAATTTTAAGGATCTCTCTAAGGATGTTAAGCCAAACCTAGAGTCCAAGCTCTGATACCAATTGAAAATCACCTAGAAGGGGGGTGAATAGGTGATTATGCTAATCAATGCACAATAAAAATTTATAATGCAACAAGTGAATATAACTATGAAAATGAAGAGCAAGTACAATATGAATCAAGTAGATAAAGCAATATAAAGTTAGCAAGAATTAAGAGCAAGTAAGAACAAGTAAACCAAACGCAAACACGAGGAATTTTTTCGAGGTTCGAGCACCCAGCTCTACTTCCCCGCCTTCACCCAGAAGGATTTCTAACCACTATAATATCACAAAGAATTACAACCAACGGAGTACCCAACTCCACAACTTTAAGTACAAGTTCTCTCTTGGTAATCAAAAGATCACAAACTATCTTTTGTAAACGCCTCTTTCCCTTACAAGAGCCCTGTAGAGTAATGATTAGTATTGAAGCTCAAAATAGTGTAAGTGAAAAAGGAAATGAATTAGAGAGAGTTTAGAAAAAGAAACTTTAGCGATGAGAAACTCTTCAGCACAAAAACCAAGGACCAAACTCTCTTGAAAACTTTTGAAGACTTTGAAACTTTTGTATATAGCTTGTTGTATCTTTTTCTTTCTTGTTGTTGTATCAAACATAACCCTAATCACCACTATTTATAGGATAGGGCTAGGGATCAAAAGGTAAATTCATATAATATCAATAAGGAAGATTTTGACCCATAAAATATCCCCTAAATCCGTTTAAAAATGAAAAACACCAATTAAAACGTGTTTAAAAAAACTAGCTGTTATGGCTGAAACGGCTACCTCGGTCGGCCGGCCGGTCGACCGGGATTCAAATAAAAAGAGCCGTTGCAGGCTATCGGTCGACCGCCCGGTCGGCCGAAACAAACAGAGAGTAGCACCACTTCAGTCGGCCAGCCGCCCGGTCGACCGAAGGGCTCCGGTCGACAGTCCGGTCGACCGGTAAACATGCACACTGATACATCAAAACAGACAGAATACCAGTCGACTGGGTCGGTCGACCGGTTTGACCTGACATAGTGACGGTCGACCGGTCGGTCGACCGGCTCAGGCCAAAAGCTGAAACTCAAACACAATTTTAAGGAGATTTTGATATGTAATAAAATATTTTTGATATGAAACATGTATAATGCCTAAAATAGAGTTTATAAACAGAAGACTTTATATTAAAATATTTTGTATATCTTTATAGGGAATATTTCTAGGAAATGCATGTGCGCAAAAACGTGTGTGTTGGAATATAGAGCTTCAATCCTAATCACAATTCTTTAACAAAATTACAAAAACTAGAAACAAAACTAATGAATTATCTTGAGCAATCTTGAAGTCTTGAGCCATGTAAAGTCTTGCTAGAGCCTTCTCTTCTATGATCCTTTCTTGATGTGCCATAAGCCTTCTTTGATCCATGAACCTAGAAGATCTTGCAATAGCTAAGCAATGGCTTCCAAACATGGTACAAAACCTGAAACTTATCTTGAACAAACTTATTAGTACCAACTAGCTCTTATTTGTTTTGTTATCATCAAAACTCTAAACAAATAGAGAGTGTAACCTTTTGGGCCAACAATGATGATATAAAGAGGGAACCTAGTTGTTTGTCGGTTCAGAGGTGATTAACTGGACATGACCGATTCAGATGCCGTCAAGTTTAGAATTCTGTCATTCAGAGGTGACAAACTGGACATAACGGCAAAAATGAAAAGTCCTACTGGACTGAAGATCAGAATTTGTAGGTTTAAAGGTGATTGACTGGAGATGACCGACTTAGAGACTGAATAAAATAGCAAGAACTCTTTATCCTAAGCTAGAATAAAGAATTAGGTTGTAGGCTTGACCGTTCATCTCTTACAGATATAATAACTTGAGTCTGAGCCCACTGTTCAGAGGGTTGCTGCTAACATGACAGGAATTGCCTCGTGATTTACGTGACTTTAAGCGGGCTTGTCATTATATGTGAGAGAATGACAACTGACAAGTGAAGTTTTAATCTACCGAGGAAAATTAGAATCTTTCGCTGGGGATATTGACTTTTCCACTGGGGAATATGTCAGAGTCTCACTATCATAGGTTTAATGTTAACTTGATAGGTTTGACTTGTGATTCACTTTGTTGGAGAAATGAATATTATTTTGTGTGATCCTACCATCACATGGACAGGAATTGGTAAGAGATTTTAGAGAGGAATCAAATTGGATCAGGTCCCTTAGGAGTTTTAACAAATCCTCAGCTGTCAATGAATTTAGTATGCCTTTACCAACCATCGTTTGAGTTGGGCTAGCCATGCTATTTCCTCATCATGATGAGATATTGAGGGTTTATATTGGACTTAAAAGCCATATTTTCCTCTAGCCTTATTTACCGAAGGCTTCGGGTCATGTCACATAAAGTGAAGATTTCTGTATTCTATTGGTGACCTCTAAAATCTCATTAGGGATTAAAGAGTTAAGAAAAACTCCATGGAAAGTGAGACAGGTGGTTTAGTATTCCCTGCTGAAATATCGTTTTTGGCCAATTAGGAGTAGGATCGAAATCAATTCCGCTTGAAAGCAAAAGATAATCCTTTGAGGAAGGAGAAACAATCAAATGATCCTAATTTGAATAACTAGAGGTTTAATGTTAACATAGTCACAAAGAGTACTTATTTGATCAGAGGTGAGGTGTTAACGTGTCAAGGATAGTACTTCTTTAAAAATTTGCGATTAATCAGCATCATGAGTACATTGCCATCTGGAGTTGCTAGACGGTAGGCCCCGTTTGAATAAACTGTTTCCATCACTAATGGCCTTTCCCATTTTGGTTGGAATTTGTCTTTCGTTTTGTGTGTCATGACCATAGTTCGTCTGACGGCTAAAACTAATTCTCCTTTCTGAATACCCTTTCTTTAACCTTCTTATTAAAGGCTTTCGAGATTCGAGCTTGGAACAACTCGATGTGTTGTTGAGCTTGTAGTCGTTTCTTATTTAGGGCTTCGAGTTCTTGAAAGCGTAGTCGATCATTGTCTTTCTTAGTCATCTTGGTCGCTAAGATGACTCATAACGATGACATCTGGATCTCTAGAGGTATGACTGCTTCACACCCGTATACCAGAGAAAAAAGCGTGTTACCTGTTGGGATTCGGACCGTAGTTCAGTAGGCCCAAAGACATTCACTGAGCTTCTATTTTCAATCTCGTTTGCTTGATGAAACGAATTTCTTGAGTAGCTTAATAATTGTCTTGTTGAATGCTTCAGCAAGGCCGTTGACAGCAGGGTTATAAGTGGTTGAAGTCACATTCTGAATTTGACATTTGTTGCAGAACCGATAGAATACTTGGCTTGCAAACTATGAACCGTTGTCATGAATAATCCGCCTGAGCACACCAAATCGATGGATGACATGGTGTTTAATGAAGTTAACCACATTGAAAGTTTTGACTTCAATAAATGGTATAACTTTTGCCCATTTTAAGAAGTATTCAGTTATCGCTAAGATGAACCGATGACCTTTCGTTGATGAGGGATTGATAGATCCTATGACATCGATTCCCAACACTTCAAATGACCATGAAGCGACAGTTGGGTGAAGTAGCTTCAGAGGTTAGTGTATGAAATCTGCGTAGATTTGACAGGCTTTATATTTTTTTTGCATATTTGATTGCGTCAGCTATCATAGTTGGTCAATACTAACCGAGTCTGTGCAATCGATCCTTGAGTTGCGGACCTTGTTGATGAGCCCTGCATTTACCATCGTGTGCCTCTTTAAGCACATCTTGTGCTTCAGAGTTAGATAGGCAACGGAATAAGATACCGTCATATGAGCGGTGGTAGAGTGTCTTTACTACTGGATCGTAGTAAAAGCGGAGAGACCTTCGTCAGATAGAAGCTGCTTCCTTATGATCGTCCGGTAATATGTCATGCAAGGCATAGTCAATGATGGAAAATCACAAATCCTTAGCCTCGACCTGTTGAGGTTGCATGAACTTTATTAGTTTCCAGTGCATATTGCGGGCAGAAGAGGCGTCGAGCGGCCACCGTAAGATGAAATATTGTATCAATGGGTAAGGTCAACGTAGCTGCCAGGGTAGCCAAAGCATCTGCCTTAATTTTTGGCGATAAGAGACATGACCGATGTAAAAGTCATCAAATAAATTGACCATTTCGATGATCGGATGGTAATAAGATACCAAATCTTCGTGCCGAACCTCATATTCTCCTTTGACCTGGTTGACGATCAGCTTTGAATCACCATAAGCCTCAAGATATCGTACTCCTATTTCATGAGCGAGCTGGAGACTGATAAGCAGGGCATTATATTCTGCTATATTGTTAGAACAAGGTGTTGTTAATGAAAATACTCGAGGAAGGACGTGATTTTATGGTGAGACAAATACAACCCTCATACCAGTAATTATCTTGCCTTTGAGGCCTTTTCTTGATGCTCCATCAAAGAACATTTGCCACACCTCATCCTTTGAGATCATATTGGATTCGAAATCTCATCTGGAATATCTTTATGAAGCTTTGAGCTCTCCAGAACCAGATGAGCTGCCGGAAAGTTTACAAGGGCCTGACCCTTGATCGCCTTTTGAGGGCCAAAGAGCATGTCGTATTGAGATAGGAGGATTGCCTACTTAGCTAATCTTGAATTTAGCAATCCTGGTTATGTCATGAGGATACAGATGAAATTAACTCTGTAAATGATATGTATGGTTTGGCCCACCAAGTAATGTCGTGTCTTTAAGAAGGCGAAGACAAGAGCTAAACATTTCTTCTCAATAGGATTATACCGGGATTAAGCTCCTATCAGGGTCCTGCTCAGATAGTAAATGGCATGTTCATGACCTTCATCATTCTTTTGGCTAGAAGAGCACCCAAAGAATGGTCCATAGCTCTTACGTAGAGCAAGAATGCTTTTTCTGAGGTGGGAGCCACCAGGACTGGAGGCTTGATAAGGAATTCTTTAATATTTTCAAAAGCCTTCTGGCAGGCTTTATCCCATACAAAAGAGACGCCTTTTTTCACAAGCCGGGTGAATGGTTGACAACGACCTAGAGATTTGCGATGAATCTTCAGATATAGGCCAACCTGCCTTGCAGATCCCTAATTTCTTGAGATTCTTAGGTGGTTGCATGTTCTAAATAGTTTTGACCTTGTCCGAATCAAGATGGATTCCTTTCGATGTGATAATGAATCTTAGGAACTTACCACTTAAAACACTATGGAAAAACTTTGTTGGGTTCATTTTCAGCTGATGGGCCCGCATTATATCGAACATTGTTTTTAGTCACGAAGATGATTATTTTTATCGCGACTTTTTGATAGCAATGTCATCGACATAACACTCCACTGTTTTTCAAGGTGGCTATAAAAAATTATGCTCATTGCACGTTAGTAAGTTGCTCCAACATTCTTTAACCCGAAAGGCATAACTATATAACAGTACACCTCAACGGTATCCGAAATGAAGTATGCTTTTCGTCTTCTGGGTACATCTTGATCTGATTATACCCTGAGAAGTCATTCATAAAAAAACATCCTCTCAAAGCCACAAGTGTTGTCAATCATGACGTCAGTGATGGGCAGTGAAAACTCGTCTTTAGAGCAAGTTGCATTAAGATCGCGGTAGTCAATACAGACTCAATTTTTTTTCATTTTTCTTAAGAAAGACTCAATTTTTTTCATTTTTCTTAAGAACGGAGACAGTGTTAGCAACCCAGTCTGGGTGTTACTCCTCACGAATGAAGCCAAATTCAATGAGTTTATGGACCTCAGCTTCAATAGCTTCCATGATGTCAGGACGAAACCGCCGTTGTTGTTGTTTCACCGGCTTGGCGTCAGGCTTAATGTTTAATCGGTGCATGGCTATTTGCGGATCAAGATCGGACATATCTTCGTAATTCTATGCAAAGACATCAATATACTCTCGTATAAGAGCTATCAATTCCTCTCTTTCTGTGAATGATAAACTTTCACTTATAGAGATGGGTTTAAGGTGATCTTGAGTACCCAGATCAACCTGAATTACCTATCTTCAGTGGGCGGTTCACGTTGTTCAAATTGCTTCTCCCACTAGAGATCGAGTTGCTGAGCCCATGGCTCAGTGTCAAATGTTTTAATAGCCTCCTTGGTTTCAGTTAATTGATTGAAGTCATATTGACGAAGAGATTTTTGAAGATCACCCCACACTGACATCTGATTTCCACTCAGATGAACTGGAGAAATGCGACAGGAGAGATTCGTCTCCTTCAGATTGAGATTGAAGAGGGAGTGTAATATATCCCAACCGTCTGCATATTTTATAGTAATAATCTGCTAGCTTCCCTTTCGATATGAAGGTTCATAGAAGACCACATCGTTTCCTTTCAAAATTCTAGTCATTCTCATGCTGTAGATTATACTCCTTCTCATCATATGGTGCGTTCATCATGCATAATGAAAAAATTGTGAGGGCTCTAAGTCTGAACCCGGGTTCGTAACTGCAGACATTCGGGGTTGAACTCGAATGAATACTATCCATGATTGATTCCTCTATGATGGAGGGACCACAAAGACAGATCCCTCATCATTCTCTACAAGCGTACTTGTCACGCTTAACATGGACAAGGGCATGTGTAGGGAGGTATCGTCTGCAGATTTAAACAAATTGACACTCACAAGGTAATTAAAAGTGATATTCTTATTGATCACCGATTTTCCATCATCCTCAATGGGATTGTTACATTCAGGATCATTTAAATATGCTACAATTGGTTTGAAAGCAAAAGTAGCTGGAGTGTCTTCTTCTGGCTCTGAATCCACCTCATTACCGCTATCATCATCTTCAAGTAACGGTTCTTTTACTACTTTGTTAGCTTCCTAGTAGAGGAGAGCGTCAGTAAAGTGGTTTTCAACCCCTTTGAATGGCTACTTTTCGACAAATACCGTTCCCCCATTACATTATCATCCACATACTTGAAGCACTGATGTAGAGTAGAAGGAATGATCCAATTAGCGTGGATCCAAGGTCGTCCAAGCAGTAGATAATATGACGTGTCAGCATGGATGACGTAACATGTCACTTCTGATTTTAGATCCCCAATTCGACAGTGAAGCCGAATTTTTCCCAATGAATGACTACTACCTGCATTGAAGCCATATATAGTAATAGTCGTTACTGACAATCTATTCAACGATTCCCAAGAAAGTAGATGAGCCTTTTAGGGATGATGCTGAGTCCAGACCCTGAATCAACCTGTATCCTCTCAATGCATGTCGAGCCTATGTATCCAGTATAATACAAGGGCCAATGATGTCTATTATCTTTGAGGAGCATGTCCTCAACAGTGAAGGTAATGGCAGGCATTTTCGGCTGTACATGATGTCATTCGGGGCACATGGCTTGACTATTATCTTCAAAGGCCTCCGATATATGTATCAGAAATGATTCTGAATTAGCCAGCGCGTTCCTGAGTGCCCCTCTCGTCTCCTTCGAGAGGCGAAGCAGCTCATGTATAATGATCCGTGCTGGAATATTGGCTAATTGTGCCAATATATCAAAGCAACAAGGGGCATCAAGTTCTGGATCAGAAGTTTTCTTCAATACTTGGTTAAATCTGACTTCTTTATGCTTTTCCTTTCCTGGTGCAGGAGCTGAAGCTGGAACAGGTGCTTCCGCTATTGTTGCTGGCTGTTGTGTCTCGTCAGTGGTCTTCTCGTACTATCTCAGGTAAGATTTTCTAGACCAAGTACCTATTGGTTGAGGTGTAACGTCGTGTGCTGTCAAAGCATGCTTCTCATCTTCAGAGTCACTGAGAGAAGCTATTGTTATGTTGTCATCATCTGGAAAGACAGAGACGACGTTGCAGGATTTTCCCTTGAGCTTGGGTTCCTTTGAGTCCCATTGCTCATCTTTGGTGAGATCCGGGTGCACCCACATGATTTCTCCAGACTTCATTGTCATTGAAATCAGGCCTTTAGCCTCCTGTTGCTTTACTGAAAGATTATTTACCTCCAGTCGTGCCTCTGGGGCTAGAACATTTCTGTCGGAGACAGTGACCTTTGGAAAAGTACCGAACTCAAGAGTCACCATGTTTGTAGTGACTTTCTTTTGTTCAGCGTCAATCAGAGCCTGAATTTTATCTTTGGGGACAAAGTATTTGTTGATAGGATGGTGATCCATCCTATGCAAGAGGCAATAGTTGGGATCATTTGTGCGTCTCACTTCATTAGGGCGTCGAACCTCGGCAGCTTCAACTTATTATCCTTTTGAAGCAAATGGAATATTGTAACCACCTACTCATCTTTGAAGGAGTACTGTTTCAGAGGGAACTTGAACTCTTGATTATTGGCGCCATCCTTCTTGGATTTTGGTGGAGTTTCTCTATATAACTCCACAGACATGGTTTCTTTCCTTTTTGATTAAGAATACTGTGCTACTTCACCACTTCTCTTGTTGTTTACCCCCCATTTACCCTTAGGCATGGAAGGCTCAAACTTTTTAGCCGATTTCTTGGCTATTTCAGCTTGCCCAACAAGCTTTTTTCAAGTGTGGACCTTAACAGCCCTCATGCGAGTCTCCATTTGGTCCAGGAAGTTGTGCCTACTTGTCTGCAATAACATAGGTAATAGCATCCCTACTGGACACATTAGAGATAGATACCTGAATCTCTCAATGTAATCATGGACCGATTCTCCCTTTCTTTGCACTATGAAAAGGAGCTTATCCATGGTTACTTCGGTGCCATCCTCATAGAGCGAGAAAGGAACCGAGTCTCCAGATCAAATCGAAGAATTGATGAAGCCCAGTAGAAGGCTTCTGAACCAGTCAAAGGCCACTCCTTTGAGAGTACTGATAAACAATCTGGCCATAATAGCGTCATTATTTATTACATTACCAGTCTGGGACCAGAAGTAATGGATGTGCTGGTTCGGCGAACTTTTACCATCATACATATGTAACGTAGGTGGCTTGAACTTCAGTGGGTACGGCACCGAATCCTATTCAAGTGGGTACGGGCGAGTCATCCCTACCTTCTTCAGCTCATCTCTCTGGGCTAAGGATGCAATCTGAGCTGGATGCCTTTAATGACCTCCACATCGATTGAGGAACTTTCTTTCGACTTCTCAGTCTTAGGATGTTCATCGTCGTTATGCTCCTTTTCATTATGATTGTTTCCGGTGCCGTTGGTATTCCGGTTGGTTAGGAGTTGAGCTAACATTTGTTAGATATTATCCAAGGCTTCTTGCTGGGCCCTAGAAGTCTGCTATTGTGCCTTCATCCGTCGATGAAGATCATCACTGTGGTTGTCAGCCATGTTAGCCGACACTCTGCCTGTCTACATGGAGCTAATTGTGGCTGGAGAGGCATATTCGCTAGCTTCTCCTTCATCATCAGACCATTGGAAGAGCTTTTCAATGGTTCTGGTGACATCATCCCAGTTGAAGAGGATGGTTATTCGTAATTATAGGGTATTGCTACCCTAAATTTTATGCCTCAGAACGCACTCCCTTGTCTCACTAAGACTTGGCCCAATCCGGGGCTATAGTCTAAGTCTAGAGAACTAAATGAAAGAGAATTAGTATTACGTCTCCGTCGTCTGGCCTTGAGCAGTTAACGTCCTTTTCCTATCATGTTAACAGATGCTAAGGGAAGATCTAGAATGTTTTGCGCTTTGTTCTTTTTCTGAGGCTTCACAGGCGCTTGAATTGATAGCGATTGAACACCGACTGTTAGGCAGGAAGAGTGGTGGGGACTGCCCTAACCGGCAATGGACTCAATGGACCGTCACTAACTGGCATCCTACTTGTTCACAGCGGGAGGGAGGAACATGGCTTAGTTCTTCACAACAGAACTTTCGTTTGTTGGTTAAGAACTCTCGTAAATCAAGGCTAACCGAGTTTAATGGTCTAGTACAGAGACTCGAGGAGGTCGTGTACTAGGTTGTTCAAGCTGGAGAACCCTATCTTTTAAGTTTCTCTTTTCAACCACAGGTGAAGTTAAAACAGCTTCACTTGTAGCATTAGCTTCACTCGATGAAGTTAAACTTTTAGCACTGCCTTCAAGTGTGAGCTTAGCGCTAGAAAGCGCTGGGAGTGAAGCTATGGTAGCTTTGCTTTTAGCACACAGTGGTGCTTTGATCTTCGCGTTATGGCGAAGATAACTAGCATTATACAGTGCTTTAGTTCTAGCCTTGCGACTAGGAATTTTGCTAACATCTCTAAGTGCTGAAACTGCATAAGCAACGCTCTCAGTACTTGAGGGTACTCCCTTAACTTCACTCAAAGGAGCGAACCTAGCACTGGAAACAAGTGCTCTCTGGTTAGGCGAAGCCAATGAGGCTTCGTGTCTAGTGTTGCCTCGTGCTTTCAATTTAGCCTCGCGGCTAAGGGGACTTTTTCAGTTTTGAGTGCCCCTTGTTGAAGCTACATGAGCAACGCTATCAACACTTAGGGGCACTTTGCCTTTTCTTCAAGGCTGAGCTTCAACTTCGCATGAAACTTCACGCGAAGAAACTCTTAGTTTCGCCCTCCAGATTTGCTTACTCTGAGCAGTCTTAGGCTCGTGTGGAACTTGTTTGGCTTTGCATGAAATGCCACCATGTTGACATGAAGTCAACTTAGGCTCGGTTGAGACTGAGGGGAACTGGAGCGAGGATCGCTCAACCGCACATGCAGTTGATATAGATTTGGACACAGTCTCAGTTGGACTTGCTTTCTGATCTATAGCCAGTGGAGTTTTGGCTACGGAGACCCTTCTGTGCTTCCGTACATAGAGTGCTGGACCACCGCCAGAAAGGAGTTCCTCAAATTTTTCTTGGTCAAAGTGTATGACCAAAGTTTCGACGGTGATGGGTCCAGTACTCTGATCGTTGCATTGCGACATCATCTTCTTATTGCGGAAGAAGATCTTGTTCCCCAGCGGAGTCGCCATTTTATTTTCCATTGAAAATTGATTGTGAAAAACTTACAAGTAATTCTTTAAAGAAAGAAAAAGGAAATTACAAGTAGATCTGCTCTGAGATTTCTGGAAAGTATGTCGATGGAAATTTGATCAGCGCGCGATCACTTTATCCCATTAACAATACAATCGGTCGGATGTTCAAGCCTTCTCAGGGGAACTTTCTTCTCACTTGGTTCAGAAAATCCTCTGAAGATGGAAGACTTTAAGTGTTGAGAGAGTTAAATCTCTAGAACTTTGGAAGCTTGTAATTAAGAAGATTCTCTTTGCTACAGGTCTCTCAGATCTTCCCCTTTCTTTTTTTCAGCCCCTGCTTCATCTTGCAAGGGGCTATTTATAGCCAAACAGGGCTGTAACCGCCCCCTTGAATTCAACAAGGCTGAAATAGCTTATAGCTTCGCGCCAGGCTTAACATAGCCTCATGACGAAGCTAAAAGAGAGCTTCTGGTGAAGCTAGGGTGTTGGAATCCGCTTGCAGGTCTCCACTTATTGTGGGACCAAGTAGGCGGGTATAACTGCCCACTAAAGCAACTAACTCCACTATTAGAAGTGGAGTTACAATTGCTAATCCCCCTAGGGGATTTGAAAACGATCAGATGACCTATTAGATTTCGCATCAGAACTCTGTTTGAGCTTCGCGCGAAGCTAACCTCTTGCGTTGCAATAGCTTCACGCGAAGTTAATTTTGATACGTGGAGCTAGCTCCTATGCGGAGTGAAATCAAATTTCATATGAAGTTGACTTATCCCAGATGGGGACTTTGATAATGGTCATTAAATGACTTAAAAAGAGCTCTAAGTAGAGCTTACATACAGCTTCGCGCGAAGCTTGTTCGGAGAAGCTTCATGCGAAACTAATAAAGCTTCTCTGAGCGAGGATAAGCGCATCCCTCCTCGATTGTTTTCTGAGCTTCAACAACCATCACATAGTCTCCTACATTAAATTCTTGTGTCTTTTTTTTTACTAGTATGCATAAGCTTTATAATTTATATTGCTTTTCTGAATTTGACTGCTGATCTCTTTATGCAAGTCATGAATATGCTATGTAAATGATGTAACTGACTCAGACATCCTAGTGTGATGATGTGCTATAGGAATTAAATCTACGGGTTGTCTACGTTGATACACATACACTATCTCAAATGGACTCATTCCTACGGTTCAATTGACAGAACTATTATAAGCAAACTCAACAGTAGGTAACAAAAGATCTCATATCCTTAGACTCCAACCTATTGGACACTGTAAGAGATTTTATGGATTCCTATTAACTACTTCAGCTTGTCCATCGGTTTGTGGGTGAAAGATAGTAAAAAACTGAATTTCCTAATTTCAATAAGATTTACTAAAAATTCTAAAAAAAATTCATTCATAAGATTTCCTTTCCGCAAGCCCTAACTTTAACAAACCCTAACCTCCACCAGATCTCCACAAAACCCTACTTTCACTTTTTCAACCCTAGATCTTGCCCCAAAAAAGAAAACTAGGATAACCAGTCTGACTAGGCTCGAGTCCTTAAGCTCTAGTCAAAGCAAAGTGATAGAGTGCAGCGCCGTCTCTTGGTGTACAACCGCAATCCTGAAGTGATGTCCCCATCGAAATACCTTCTCCTTCTCTCTCCATAAATCTAACCCTAGTTGCCACATATCTACACCACCTTCTACTTCTCTTCATCAAAGCTTCATCTCTTTTTAACTTCTTTTTCTTTTTCAGATTTAATGTGATTTAAACTCAGATCTCTCCAAAAATATATTGTCATGTGAACAATATTGTCGCAGCATGGTTCACGATGAATAGTTTTTCCAGTCTGAAATTCAATCTGATGATTGAAATTATTTTGATCATATCTTAGTGTATTGAAGTATGATTTTGGCGATTTAAGAGTCATTTCCTTATCTTTGGGTGATCTGAAAGCATTTCTGGGTTTTGTTCGATCTGATTCTACATGAATTTAACAGTTTTTACTATTGGATTTAAGGTTCACTGAAAACCTATGTTCTATTGAGTTTAAGGATCTCTTAGAGCCTTAATCGTTACAAAGTTTGAGGACATCATCCACTTCTACTAAGTTTGAGAAACTCTAATATTCTAACAATATTCAAGGCGGTAATTAATATTTAACGTTTTGCATAATCTTCGCATAGGTATCGCTTTGACTCTGATTCAGTTTGGTCTGGTTAGCAATTTTATCTTTAGCATCAGTTATTCAGTAGTTTTACATCAGATTGACAATTCAATATTTATTTCTCAGTTTTTTCAAAAAGCTTAGTTTAGAAAAACTTTTTACTAGTCTTTATAATAAGTTGGATATGAATGATATCTATGCTCCAACTTGAGAGGCAGTATTAGAGTGTATAAGGGGATTATTGTATTTTTCTACTTATTTCTCATCCATATAAAGAGAGAAACCCCAATCTAGGATTACGCCATCTAAACCTAAAACACTAACATGAGGAATGAGAGATAAAACTTCACAACTTATCACCAAAATCCTATATTGCATGGTACTTCTATATGAAGTCGTACTCTTGTCATACACTGATGCTCCTTAAATACTTCTCAAACTTATTCTTAACCATATATAATTTTTTTTAATGTAAGACACTTATTTGGCACTTCTGAACACATGTTCAATATTTCTCTTACACTTCCTTTTTCAAATTAGATAATTGAGACATTCATGTATCAAAGGTATACTTTAGTGAAACAAAAAATGCTGTTAGCAATTAAACCTAAGAGCTTGATCATTCATTAGGCAGAGATCAGAATATATAGATTACAAATTGGATATGGGTAATAGGCCAAAGCCAATAATCCACTGTCCAATATCAAATATCCAAACACTAACACCTTCAAGCTGGAGCATAGATATCTATCATGCCTAGTTTGTTACATAAGTTAGAAAACACGTTTGGTGTAGCTGCTTTAGTGAGAAAATTCGCCCACTATTTTGATGATGGAGTAAATGAGAGAGAAACCACCTTCTTGGTCTACGCATCTCTGATCAAATGATAGTCAATCTCTATATGTTTAGTTTTCTCATGGAATACATGATTTTGTGCGATATAGATAGCAGATTAGTTATTACAAAACATAGGCGCAAATCCAGGCTATCTAAAACCAAGCTCCAACAATGGATTCTTTAGCCACATCATCCCATAAGCAGTATGAGTCATGGCTCTATATTCAGCCTCTACACTGGATCTAAAAACATCTTGTTTCTTGCTCCCCCTTGTCACTAGATTTCCTTCAATGAATGTGTAATAGCTAGTAATGAACTTCTTCTCTCTCTCTCTTGTCACCATAACCTGAGAGTCAGAATAGTCAAAGATGTGAATATGTCGAGGAGAGATTTTGACATAGGCAAGAATCCTCAAAACAGCTATCCAATGAGCCTCATTAGGCTGATGCATAAACCTACTAAGTTCTTTAACTGCAAAAGTTATATCAGGCCTAGTAACTATCTAGTAAATCAACTTATCAACTTTTCAATCAACCTTCGATATTGTTCCTGGTCGTCAAGAGGAAGACTACTATCACACCATAAATTCACATTGGCTTTCATTGAAGTGCTTGCAAGTTTGCACTCAAAAAGACCAGTTTCCTCAAGGAAATAAAGTGCATACTTTCTCTGAGACAGAAGTAACCCATGCTTTTGATAAGCAACTTCAATCTCAAGAAAATATTTTACCTTTCCTATATTCTTCATCACAAAATGACGCTTGAGATACTCTTTTGTTTCTGTTAAAGCCACAGAGTCACTCCCTGTCAGCAAAATATCACTAACATACACTGCCATAATTACTGAGCCAGACTTAGTACAACGAATAAATACTAAGTGATCTGAATGACTGTGAGCAAATCCAATACCAGATATAACCATGTTGAACTTCTCAAACCATGCCCTTGAGTCTGTTTGAGTCCATAGATTGCCTTCCTTAGTATACAAACAGTATTCTCCTCCTGAGCAACATCCCCTAGAGGTTTCTCCATATAAACTTCCTCCTTTAAGTCATCATAGAAAAAGATATTCTTGACATCCAGTTGGAATAAGAACCACTCTTTATTAACCGCAACAGAGAGCATAATCTGAATGGAGTTCAGACGAGCAATGAGAGAGAAGGTTCAAAATAATCCGCACCATATGTCTGCATGTAGCCCTTAGCAACAAGTCTGACTTTATATAGATTCACGGAGCCATCCAGGCGATACTTTAAGGTATAGACCCAGCGACAACCCACAACAACAATATCATCAGTGGATTTAGAGACCAACTCCCAAGTTTCTCGATAAACAAGAGCATTCATCTCATCATCCATTGTCTGCTTCCATACAGGTACCAATATAGCCTCCTCATATGACTTGGGTATAGATATAAAAGACAAAGACAGGATAAACTGGCGAAAAGAGAGATTAAGATAATCATAAGAAACAAATAAGAAAATAAATTGAATAGTACAAGACTGTTTACCTTTGTAGAGGGCAACAGGAATATCAAGAACAAAAGGAGGTGCTAATGGCTGAGGAGATGAACCTTCCACTGGAGAGAAATAGTTAGTCGAAACTGATTCAGACACAGGAACTTTTTACCGATGAGTGTAGACATGTCTGAAATCATTTTCCTGAGAAGGCTTTGGTGCAGGTGGCTCAATAGGGTCTATCAGTGACACTGGCGAAAAGACATCAGAAACAGGAGTAGGTGCACATAATGGAATAGATTGTGAAAGAGGGATAGATTTCGATACAGTATTTGAACCTTGTTAAGAGAAGTATGGAATGAATTCAAAGAACGTGACATCAGCAGGCACAAAATACTTTCGATTGGAAGGATTATAACGCCGGTATCCTTTTTAAGTTCTAAAATACCCAACAAAGACACATTTGATAGGCCAAGGAGACAATTTATCCAACCCTGGAGACAAATCCTGAAAAAAATAGGTACAACCAAAAATAAGAGTAATAGAAATGACATTTTTGTGAGGATAAAGATAAGAAAATGGAACTCTACATTGAAGAACAGAAGAAGGTATTCTATTAATCAAATGGCAAGCACTTAACAAAATATCAGACCATAAATACTTTGGAACTTGCATATGTATCATCATGGTTACAGCAACATCTAGGACATATC
Organism: Agave tequilana; assembly: GCA_038442645.1. Classification (NCBI taxonomy): domain Eukaryota; kingdom Viridiplantae; phylum Streptophyta; class Magnoliopsida; order Asparagales; family Asparagaceae; genus Agave; species Agave tequilana. Next base: position 186,122 of record JAVJIF010006877.1, read on the forward strand.
TATGTTTACGTTTAGCAACCCCATTCTGTTGTGATGTGTGAGAGACAGAGGTTATAATCTCGTTCTTAGACAGAAATAGATACATCATTTTTTACATATCCCAAGGCATTAGCAGTACGAAGCACACAAATAGATGTAAAAAACTGATTTTTTATTTCATTAAAGAAAAGTTGGTAACACCAGAAACTACAGACCTTTCTTTTAACAAATAAAGCCAAGTCATGTGAGAGAAGTTGTCAACAAAGATAAGAAAATAACTAAAACCTTTAAATAAAAGTACACGAGAAGGACCCCAGATATCAGAATGAACTAACTCAAACGTAGACTACTTTGATTATTAACTCGACTCAAAAAAGAGACACGATGATGTTTGCCCAACTCACAAGACTCACAACCTAAAGTAGAAACAGAAGACTCAAAAGGGTCAACTGACTGAAGCTTTTACAATGACAAATGATCCAGACACCAATGCTAGCGTAAAATAGGATCAGGCTGACTTGCAACTAAGCTAGTAGAGGACACCCCCTCATCCAAATAGTACATGCCTCCTCTCTCATGACCCGAACCAATCCTCCTCCCAGTTGTCAAGCCTTGAAAGACACAGTAAGAAGGAAAAAAGTTATACTACAACTATTTTATTTGGTAAACTAGCTGATTGATAACAAACTAACATGAAATTTCAAAACATATAACATGTTTGTTAGATTCAAAAATAGAGTAGCCTGAACTACTCCATTGACAAGTACAAGAGACTATGTACCATCAGTAATGTTAACAGAAAGAAATTGATTGGAAAATGTAAAGAGATGAATTAGTCCTTAATACCTGTAATGTGAGATGAGACTATTGAATTTAATATTCAAAGTTTGTGAAGAGAGGCAATATAAGCATCCATATCTGAAGAGGATGTATGAGTTAATAAATAACCTATCTGAGAGAACTCAAGTAGATGCAGCATGTCATAGTCGTCCTGTGATATCTGAACAGTATGAGCACCAGAAGGGCCAGAGGCAGTATTTGAGGAAACATGAACAGTATCATCACATAGCCAAGATGGAGGAACAAGAGAGGATGAAGCACTTGTAGCACCTGACATCACAGCCAGACATAGCAAGAAGCAGCCAAATAAAGACAACCTGAGATAGATAAAGACAGCCAGAGAAGAATCACAAACTATGGATCCAATCAGAAGTAAATAGGACTCGAACAGAGCATCTGAACTATTCAATCCCGTCTTAGGTACAAAAGAAGGCACAAAACAAAACAGATCCGAGCTTGATGAAGTCAAGAATAGGTTGCACTGGCTCCAGATCAAAGAAGAAGCATCATCAGGGCCTCAATCAGCAAGATACGAAGTGAGCAGAGCTTGTAAGGATCAAAGAATAGGCCCACGAGGTCAAATAAAGATAAAGATAATGTTGCCGAGGACATTACAAGGGAAGGATAACATCCGTGAGGCATAGGAGACGCAGATAATGACGGTGATGTCATCAGGGAGCAATATTGACATCGACGACGTCACCTGAGGTCATTGGAAGAAAAAATAACCTTATGTTGATGTCGACAAGGGCTCCAAAGGCATCGTCGAGGTAGATCGAGGCCTCGAGAAGCGCTGTCGAGTCATGATGAGGTCAGCAATGCACTGCGTGGGGTCCAGCAGTGTCATCAAGGTAGGGAGAGGTTGGTTGTCATCGGCGAGAGGTTCTGGAGGAGCCATTGGCATCGAAGAGGAGATATGGAGGGGTAGTTGTCGTCGGCGAGGTATTTTGGTGCAACAGAGGTCGTCAGCCAGGAGTAGTGATGATGAAGAACCGGTCGTCGAGGGCAGGCAAGGTCTTTCGGATGTGTTGTTGCCGTTGATGAAGGCACGCAGTGTTGATGGAGGCTTCATCGGTGAAGAAAAGAGGGAAGAGAGGGAAGAGAGAGTTGATGACGCTCTAGGGTTTTGATTAGAGCTCTGATACCATGTTAGCAATTAAACCCAAGAGTTTGATCATTCATTAAGCAAAGATCACAATATATAGATTACAAACTTGGATATGGATAATGGGCCAAAACCCTATAACCCACTATCCAAGATCAAATATCCAAACATTAACAAATGCCATCAAAATAACTCGTAGAAAACTATGATAGGTTTAATATGTTTTAATATAAGAAGCCATATTGAACTGTGTATAAACTTTTGAATGTAAAGACATGACTGTGCATAAGTGTGTGTGTGTGTGTATATGCACTCTTATTATTATTTATATACATGTTCCAGTGTTATATTAATGTGTCCCATTTTTCTACTTAAGAAATTGCCATGTGTGTGGCACGGCCCTGTCCATGTCAAGCTTCTTAGCCAAAAACTAAAAACTAGAAGAAGAAAAATAACTAATAAAAGGTTAATTAATAATCAAGAAAAGTAGGAAAATATTTGTAATAAAAAAAAAGATTGAAGAATCACTGATTTACACTTTAATGGATTAGAAAAGTATAAAGAAAAGACTAGAAAAAGAAAGACTAGTAAAAGAATCAAAGAATCAATTGGATTCAATCTTTTACAACAAAAAAAGATTAAAAAACAAAATAAAAGTGAATAACTAAGGTTATCGGCAAGGAATAACTCATTGTAGACGCTCACAATTGGTAACTGTTGTTGTTGAAGTGGAAGTGATCTTTATCGCTACTTTGGGGGAGGGGGAGGGGGAAACGACGACGAAGTTACGAGTAGTTAAAGGGGTGTTGAGTAGATCTTTTCCTTATAAAGAGGATCTAGATCTTGAGATAGTTAAGAGATTAAATGGATAAACCCGCTTTAGCTGTAACATTTTTATAGGATTTGAGCCGCTTTAGAGGTGTTGAGATTTGCAGGTACGTCTGAGGTTGACCTCTTAAAGAAGACATGGTAGGAAAGGTGCTCTATGTAGATGACATGGGTCTCGAGAAATAAGAAATTGTTAAGACGTAGATGAGGGATCATGCAAGGGACTGTGTGACGACAATTAACAAGGCAGGATAGAAACCAGCGAGAAAACTATGGTGTGATTTGAATATTTTGCGGGGAGCAGAAAAGAGGCAAAGGATGCCGGAAGTAAGAAAGCACAGTAACAAATCAGATGGCTAAGATGAACTAGATTAGATTCAGTGGCCTATAAGAATGATGAAAATCCCCTATATATTGCCTACAAGACAAACCACCTCCTTTCTAGGCTCAGAGAAATTTTGGCAGTTCTCAGAAGTCAGTTGTACAATACAGTATGTCTACATTGTAAAAACAAATGAATTTATCGAAGTATAAAACAAATGTCATTGCATACATGTATAAATATTTAGCTATTCATATGAGGAGTTATGAGTTAAAGATATTAATCCGAACCTGTTAATGAGTGGATCAAGTTTTCGTGGTTCAGCTGACCAGAGAAATTTATGAACCATAAAATAAGTGGAAGGTCCTTAGCATCACCTTATCGCTCCACTCACATGTTCCATGTGGCCTGTACAAAATATGACGAAATGTTATTTATAAGCCTAGAAATTGTGATCACAAGTTAATGAAGCAAGTGATACAATACCAGGAAACGACAAATTTAGATTGACAAAATAGCCAGCAAATACTGAATTCTGATAATCTTTGCAATGAAGGAAGTATGCATCTGATGGAGCAATTATGTCTTTTCACAAAAATCAATTGTCATTCACTGTGGTTGACATTATCTTCAGCAGACAGTTCAAACTTGTTATATCTGCAAAGATATTAACAGATGTACCTGGCTGGTTGTAAGGAGCAAAAACACAAGCAGAAAGAGCAAGCAAATAAATAATGCTCGTTACCCTTGGAACTTACTAGCAAACTTCTGGTCACGTCATTATTGTGAAGAATGAGGGGCATGACAGTTACAATTTCTCTTATCGTTCACATCATACAAACTGCAATCTATTTTGTTGGACTTTGCTCACAACTTTCTCCTAATGGAAAATCCTCATCTCAATACAGCTTAGTTAATTTCAACTACTTGTGCATAAAACATTTGCTCCAACTCCTAAAGCTCTTCCAAAACTGTGCACGTCTCCAATCAACCTAGTAACGGGCTTTAACTAAATGCCTACTTGATAATAGTTCAAAGTGGGAGAGGTTATATTTTCCCTTCCTCTCAACTCAAAAACCTCTATATAATCCTTTTCCATTAACAACCCAATTTTTTCTCTCTAACCAACTAAACCCCACAAGTTTCTATAATCTCCTCGCCACCATCACATTCCTTAAACTCTACAATCTCATTCCACATACCTAGCCTACAAATTCGACAACTCCATGTAGATCTCCACATTATGTGGTTCCAGTTCAAGAGCCTTTGAGGCTGCAATCTTACCTATCTCAACATTGCCACAATGCCTACAAGCACTAGAGATAGTACCCCATATGCTAACACCAAGCCTAGCCCACCGCGATTATCTTCCTCTAGCACCAGCTTGTTCACAAATTTCCACACCATGTCCAACCCCCAGCTTTACAAAGCATATCAACAACACAACCATACTGTTCCACTCCCGAAACCAATGTACAGTCCTTCACCATTAATTCCGGGTACTCTAGCCCTTTGGTGACATTTCTTGACCGCCCACAAGCTGAGAGGACCACCAAGAAAAAAAGCTCATCTGGCTTGGTCTTTTCAACCAACATCCTCAAAGACTCTAATCACATCACTGAACATCCCATTACGACTATAAGCATTCAACATTGAACTCCTCGTCACAACATCCCTTCCAATTCCCTTCTGCTCCCTCCCAGCAAAATCAAACACGAGCCGAGCCCTATCCACAAGGCCACACTTCCATACATCTCCACCAATGAACTCAGCAAGAACATATCATTCTCTGCACACCGGACTCTTCGGACCATGTAAGAATGTGCTTGCACGCCCCACCCAAGAATAGTGGCTTCTGGTTGAAGAACCCCACATAACGTCAGCTCATTAGGCTCTAATCTCAACCTCTGCATTCCCTGAACAAGAGAAAAATCTCATCTGCCCATCTTTTCTTTTCAATATACCCATTTAGCAGTGAATTCACGCACACAACATTCTAAACAGGAATTTCATCAAGCACCTTCTGTGCATCTTTTACGTGCCCAGTTTTAACATAGAATTCAATGAGCGTGCCACACACGAAGATATTCAACAAGTGGCCGGACTTCAACAGGACCGCATGAGTTTGGTTACCGGGTTTGTGGAGATTCGACGGGGCAGCAGCAGCGGTGGTCAGGGAGCTGCAGAGGAAGTAGGAGTCCAAGGGGAAGGCAAGGCGGTGGACGAGGGAGAGGGTTCGGAGTGCGAGAGAGGGGAAACCCGCGCGAGAGAAGGCGGCGATGATGGCATTGAGTGGGGAGGGCGAGGGGGAAAGGGCTGTTGAGAGGTTGGGGAGAGGGATGAGTTTTGGTTTGAGGAGGAGAGAGAGAGGAGAGTTGAGATTGAAGAGGGGTATTTGCTGAGGGTTTGAGTGAGGAGGCGGGAGAGGGAAAGGAGGTGACTTTTGAATTGAGGGTCGGGGCCTTTTCTCCGTGAAAGGTTCGGTTTTATGTGTGTGATTCACGTATACATATAACATATAATAAGAGAGTTAATCTCGTGTTGACACGTGTATTGTCTCTCTTGTAATATGTCTTGTATGTCTCTCATAAGAGATCTAATTCATGTCTCAACACGAGATTGATCCTCTTATTATATATTTGCGTGCCTATGACCCCAACAAAAGCTGGGGAATTTGAAATTTCACTTTTTTTTTTAATTTCTTCTCCTTTTTTCCCTCCTCCTTCCTTTCTGTTGTTGTTTCATGCCCAGGAATGAACTGTTGACGATTCAAGGCTTCTCCCGCATATTGCATGATTGATATCCAATTTATGCCCCAACTTGACGTGCTATTAAAACAGTAAAAGAACATTTATGCATCTTACTATAAGTGAAGGTCTTCTCTGCAATTTTACTTATTCTATGCTATATCTATCTACTATTATCTATTATTATAATCACAAGTAGAATGTTAGTTTGTAGTTACTGCCCAAACAAAACTAACCGTACATTTGCAAACCTTTTAACAGAGCTTGAAATCTAGCCATACATTAACACCTATTTCAAAATAGAGGTTTGAAACTAAAAAAAAGAAATACATGTATTGGAAGTTACTAGGGCTCCCTATCTCAAAAAGAAATTTTGAAATGAACAAGAAACAATATTCATTAGAGAGAAAACATAATACTTATCCCAAGAAAAAGACTTTTATTGAATTCAAGATTAGACTTTTATTGAATTCAAGATTAGAGCTCTTTAGAATCAAAACAAAATACCTAGCACTAAAGAGAAAAATCCTGAATAAATTTTATTTTGCACCGGTTCTATTTTTGTTACGCGTGCATAGACCATGCCTAAAGTCTAGTATAAACAAGGGAGACACCCCAGCGTAGGGTGTATCTTCTTCTGTCTACCTCAACTGATATTTTTTTTTGAGAGGTAATTAGGGTGGTAGCCCATAGAATATTATTAAAATAATAAAGAATAAGAAGTTGCAAGAGGAAGAGTGGTGAAGGGGAGAAAAAAAGAGAGAGGAGATGGGTGACTGCAAAATCACAAAAGAACATCAAAATTCGACCAAAAATCCCAAATGGACAACAAACTACGGCGGCTTTCGAAATTTGTGAATTAGGAAGTGAGCGATCCATTGCGCCACCAAAGAAGAAATCCAACCACCAAGAATCATGAGAGAAGAAAATTTTGCTTGAAAGATCCTTTAATTCTATTCACACCAAATATTCCTGATGGTGGCGGTAACAAAACAATCTCATCAATTAACTTCAATGCATAAGATGTTGGAAACCCGCCAATCACCCCAAAGAGATGCAATAGAAGATGACCAAGAAGATAATGCAAGGCGGGTATATTTTGATGCCCAAAGTTCCAAAGTGAGGGGACAATGACAAAAGATATGGGCATTAGTTTCCGGATTCACCCAACAAAATATGCGCTGCGATATGAAATATATATATCTCTTGGTAAGATTGTCCGCCATTAAGAGATGATCATGATATGCAAGCCACATAAGCACTTTGGTTTTAAGCGCGACTTATGTAGTTTAAGCCAACGGAAGCAATTATCTCATCATGGTACCCGGCTAAGGCTTCTATAGAGTGAGTTGACGGTGAAAAGATCATTTCCCATTATTTCCATTGGTGAACACCCTAATAGGTAAATTTGAAATTAAAGGCTCAACAAAGATCAAGTACATTTCTTGGATGTTGAAGTTTTCAGCTCTAGAAAAGGAATTGTTATTTCACAAACGAAATATGCACTAGATATTTTAGCAAATATGAAGATGCTAGGATTCAAACCAACAAATATTTCATCCAATGTAAAATAACAGCATGCATGTTGCACCTCTTCAAGATCTGGGGAGATATTAGAGAATAGTAAGTTATCTCTTTTGTCTACGACTCAAACCAGATATTACATTTGCAGTAGATATTAATATTATGTGCATGCTCCTCAAACTCATCCTATGAAGGCAAAAGTGAGGATTCTTTGATATTTGAACTATGAAAGTCGTGAAAAGAGAATACTATTTGTTAACCGTGGCCATAATGTGCATAAAAGGGTACTCTGATGCAATCTGGGTGCGATATCAAGATAACAGGAGATATACCTTGGGCGATTAGATCTTTCTCCAAGGAAACTTGCTCATATTGCGAAGCAAGAAAAGACCACTAGTTGCACGACCCAGTGCTGAGGCTGAATATTGCGCAATGGAAAATGTTGTGTCTAGTCTATTGGAGTAGAAAGTTCTCTAAGAAATCATCATTTCCTTTAAAATGCCTATGAAGTTTATTGAAATTCTTTACATATATCCATAAAAATGATGCCTTAAATGCAAAAAGAAATTGATAACAGATTTAAGTTTATGGAACTCAGTTATGCTACAGATTCCCATAGAATTGATTTCTTTCTCAGGCATATGATAGTTGAAGAAAATACTGAAATCAGATGGATTTAAAAGTTGGGACTATAAAAAATATAGCATATACTGAAAACTACAGAAGATTTGCATGCCAATCTATACAAATGGTTTATGCTACTAGGTTAAGTTCTCTCTGTTGGTCTTCCTTTCTTCAGGCAAGACGTGGAGTGACAAAATCTTCTTCTTCACAAGGAATCATGAGGCCACGCGTCTGATGATGGAAGCCGAACTCTTCCTCTGCTCTTCCTAGTAGATTCTGAAACAATGGATGATTCAAGTAGGAGGATGGAATCATGAATCTTTTCCGGGCTTGCCCAACATACACCGCGAATTGGCCTTTTGGAACATCAATATTGCAACCCCCGGCATGGTTCCTTGTCAAATGCAGCCAGGTTTTTAGTTGCTGTAGCCTGAAAGAGAGCATTGCAGACAACATGAAAATGTTACGCAAATTTGAATGATCGATGTAGCTTACATAGAGAGAAGCCATGGTGCGTTTTGGTAGCTAGATGCATTCACTTCCCTTGTCACATTTGCCCAATTTCTTGTCTGCTTCAACTGTATTTCTGCAAGGGGAAATGTTCACATGGCCTGCTGCTCTCCTTGTTATATACGGTGTCAAGGCTACTTGTTGTTTAAAAGGACTTTTTGTGTACCGACATAGAAAAACCATAGTGGATGTCAATACGACTTCTGTGTGATGAGTCCCAATATCAGAGATCGTTTAATTGTCAAGTGTCAAACGATCCGTATGTGTGCTGAATTATGATGGTTTTCTTGCTGAATCCATATACTTTCACGAGTAAGGAATATCCTCTTTATTAGATAAAACAGTGGGAGAACCCCCGGCGCCCCTGAATAAGGAATATCTAATGCGGTTGATCAAAGAGCATAATATGGAATAGAAAAAACGATAGTTGTTTCTAAAAAAGAATCATGATAATTAATAAATAAATGGTAAGGCTTTGTTGTTTCAATGATGTGCTGGAACTTCCTTGGATATAATCTAGCTTAAGTGACTTGCTCTTAAGAAAAGAAAATGATCCTGGTAAGTCTATTGGTGCTTCAGATTTTAACTGTAGAAAAAGTATAGTACTGTTTTAAAAGGAAAAATTGCAGTTAAAGATAATTACATGGCTAATTGATACTTTGTTTGAACTGATCACTTAACTTAATTATTTAATCATCTACCAAACTTATTCCTGGTGAGGATTTTTCATATGGTTGATAAATGAATTTTCAATGTTAACAAATATTCACAGATTCTTTTTTTTTCCCATATGCCCTTTATATTTTTCTTTTGATTTTTTTTTTTATATACCGAATGCAAATGTGAGAGTGTACCCAATCCTTCCATCTTGTTCGTTCAAAATCCCATGAAGCAGAACTTTACAAATGTAACTAAAGTCAACTGAATCCTCATTTTCCTTTTCAAGTCTCACTGTGAACAGAAAATAAAGATAAAGCCTTCTATAATAATTTGTGTAGGCATTAGGTGTTGTCTTCTTCAGACCTATTATGTCCAGAAAATAAAGATAAGCTTTCTCTAATTTGTGTAGGCCTTAATGTGTTGTCTTCTTCAATCCAATTATATCCAGGGCCATGCTCACATGTCGTCGTGATGTCTCCTCCATTTTGTAATCTGAAACCACTTGCTTGGTGCTTCAAAGATTATGATGAAGGTTCATCGTATAAAACATGAGGACCTACACAAGAAATGCATGAGATCTGAATGCAAAAAAAAAAAATCAATCAATTTGATGTATAGACCAATTTTATTCCTTCATGTCGAAGCTTGCCATATATCTAAACAGCACTTGGTTATGTATCTGAACCAGGTGGGTACCCTTGTGCCTCCTACAATGGCATGAAATATTGAAAATTTTGTGAGACGCTTGAGGAAGTTGGTAGCATGCTAGACATGCTAAATATTATCCTTAGCTAACCTTAATATATAGGAAGATTTTTTTATTGTAGGCATGTTTTTTCTTGGTCAATCAAAAAGGTTGAATCTCCTGCATCACTTTCCAAAATATTAGGACATGTTTAGAGAAATCGATCTGTACTTTCATTGTTCCGTAGGGTTGCTGACATTTCTATCATGCATGATGCGTGTGAGAGAATCTCATTCACTTATGTCTCCATTTGAATCAGTTGGTTCTAGCACTTGGTTTCATCCAAGTGGCAAATGATCTTGAAGCCATTAATTTGAAGTTATGAACAAGTTGTAATCAAGTTGCCATGTAGTTGAGAGGAAATTACTAGTAACTCCACATAATGCCCATGCCTTGGTAATAGGGGTGCTAATGGATGCAAATTATCCGCGGATATCTGTATCCGAATCCGCCTTCAACCCGGATACGGATATCATTTTTTCACATCCGTCAATATCCATATCTGTATCCGTATCCGAAAGTTAAGTGAGGATATGGATATGGTAAAAACAATATCCTATCCGTATCTGATCCGATATCTGAAGTTTGGGTGCTTGACAATGATATTCGTATGAAAGAGACTATTCTTCCATTGAATGAGACAATAGATTTTGATATTTTGAGTTAGTGAAAAAGTAACAGTGGAAAGTATCTGATTCCCGTAAGAGTAGCATGAGATATTTTGAGCATTTTGACTTCAATCATGGCATCCGATTCGACATTTAGCACTTGGGATCATGTAATCTATTGCTATAGAAGTCGAATGACAATGGAAGCATTGGTATGTCCACAATAATATCATAATATGTATCACATTTAATATTGTCGTAGATTAGATAAGAAGTAATATAAGTATATCTATTTAGTTTATGTATCCATTTTTACATATCTGATTAGTATCCACATCAATCCGCTAATATTATATCTATATTCGATATCTAATTTTGACGGATACAGATATCATTTTTTCACATCCGCCAATATCTGTAATCGTATTTGTGTACGAAAATTAGGTGCGGATACAGATATGGTAAAGACAATATCCAATCTGTATCCGATCCGATGGCACCCCTACTTGGCAACCCTCTGGCCTCTACATACATATATGCTACAAGCTCATGCAACTGTGTAATACCAACACACAAAAAAGTGTTAGGATTTTATCTTGTTTTTGAAGAGGAGACGATGGTCCAAAAAAATCCAATTGAGTTGGAAAAGACGATGACTTGAAGCAGAAGAAGCAAATCAAGGTGAAGCAGTCTTAATTTCAACCGATTGTGAGTTTTTTCTGGAGGATTATGAATAGGATTCAATTCCTATTCAATAAAGATTTATTTCTAAAATTAAAAGGTGAATCTTTCTAGATCATTAATAGAATTGATCAAAATTCTTCAAGCATCCATTTTATCTCATAGTCCAAATAGGATTTGTATTGTAAAATCCTATAAATAAAGATTGTAATCCAGCATTGTAAATTGGAGCAAAAGAGCAGAAAAAAGTTGTGATGAACAACAATATAAGACCGTAAAAAATCAAGAAGGCCCTAAAAAATCAAGAAAGTGCGGAGTAAGGTGAAGGTGCATAAAGAGGGGGTATACTCTTGTAATCTAGGCATAAATTTAAGGGAAAGGTGAATACTTTTGTATCATCAAGAGGAAGATTAGATCTCTTTGTTTCAAGTTTACTAATAAAGTCTCTCAAGTTCTCTCCCCGTGGGGCGTAAGCCAAGTTTGAGCCGAACCATGTCAAATTGTGTGTTTTTATTCTTGTATCTTTTAACATTCATCTTGTGTGCTCGAGGTAATTGATTTCGTGGCGTGCTTGAGATCGTCAGGGGGGATCTCCGTATCCCCAACTATTAATATTATAGTAAGTATGGTGTCCCGGCTTATGCATGCAACAATTGGTATCAGAGTATATCAATATCGTCATAACAAACAGTATCAGAGCTGATAGTCTTTGTTCAAGACTCGGGTGTTCTAGATGAAGAAGAAGATGTCAAGTCGAAGGAGTTCGGCGGGGGAATCAAGATGGAGAAGACATCAAGAAAGTTCAGATCTGTTCTAAGATAAAGATCGATGACTTTTGAAGTATATTGATCAAGGGGGAGTTGTCAAAACTCAATGATACTCAGATCTGAACACGGTAGATGTGGAGGCGATGATCGGATTATTGTCGATGGCGAATGGCAAGATGGGCTCGACGAGCTCACGGAGGCATCACACAACGCATCTCATGGAGGCTCACTGCGGCAATAAGTCAAAGGAAAAACAGAGAAGGGTGATAAAGACGATCAAAGGATGAGATTGATCGGAAGGTAGATCGTGCAATCGTAGTCGGATTCAGACAATAAAGATGTCGAACCCTATGTTTTTCAACATTATGAATGCAATGGTAGGTATAGATTAAAGACATTGTAAGGTTTGGTGTAAGTTCTGTACAGTTCAGTAAAGAAATCGGCAGAGATTATGATTAAAGTTATTGGACTAATCGTGACACAGTGAGATTATTGTAAACATTGGTGGATCTATCAGATTTGAAGATCATCAATAGTAAAGCAATAGATCTGGTAAACATCAATACAGTGGTAGATGGCAACCTGATTGATGAAGAAAGACTATGACATTGTGTGACGGGAAGGCCTGGTAAGACGATGGCAGTGATGTGAAGACAATAAGTCTCAAAGTTAAAACATCGATGGAAGATGGACCATCATTAAGTGATCGAGGGGAAGACCATAGCATGACAAGTTCTTGACAATGTTCGTATAAATTTGCTAAAACCATGATAGAATTAGAGATAGATTGCCCAAGACCGGCAGGGCCCCATGACCGGAAAGGCTTCACAAAGCAGAATTTGCTTGTGGCGACGATGATGTAATGCAAGCTAAGGAAAATAAATTAGGCCAACGAGTTTCAATGAAAAACTTAAAGGGAGCTCACTTCGAGGTAGAGCTTCAAGGAAAATAGCAAAGGGTCTAAATGTTGTAGGACGATTAAAAAAGGGGTGCATTCGGGTAAGGCCCGAGATGGCCCAAGGCATGGCGATGAATCCGCCAAAGACTCCGGGGAGAGGGGCAAAGTTAAAGGTTTTATGATATGGTTACAATCAAAGAAAGAATTAAGGTAGTAATTCAAAATCTCAAGTTATTTTGCTAAAGACTTGAAAAGCAAGTCAATGTGGAGATTGTTAGGATTTTGCCTTATTTTTCAAGAGGAGATGATGGTCCAAGAAAATTCAATTAAATTAGAGTAGACGATGACTTGAAGCAGAAGAAGCAAATCAAGGTGAAATATTTTTCATTTCAGGCAATTTTGAATTTTTTTTTTCAGGAGGATTATGAATAGAATTCAATTCCTATTCAATGAAGATTTGTTTTTAAAAATTAAAAGGTCTAAAGTCCTTCTGCATCATAAATAAGATTGATCAAGATTCTTCAAGTATCCACTGGCTAAGATCGTCTCATAGTCCAAATAGGATTTGTACTGTAAAATCCTATAAATTATAAATTGGAGCAGAAAAGAAAGTTGTGGTGAACAACAATGTAAGGTCATAAAAAGCTCAAAAGGCCCTAAAAAGTCAAGAAAAAGAGGAGTAAGGTGAAGGCGCATAGAGAGGAAATATACTCTTATAATCTAGGCATAAATTCAAGAGGAAGGTGGATACTCTTGTGTCATCAAGAGGAAGATTAGATTTTTTTTTTTTATCAAGTTTATTAATAAAACTCTCTCAAGTTCTCTCCTTATGGACGTAGGTCAAGTTTGAGTCGAACCACGTTAAATTGTGTGTCCTTCTTCTTATATCTTTCAATATTCATCTTGTGTGCTCGAAGTACTCGATCTCATGGCGTGCTTGAGGTCGTCAGTGGGGATCTCCGTATCTCCCAACTATTGGTATCATAGTAAGTATGGTGTCGGGTTATATACGCAACAATTGGTATCGGATTGGTATCGGAGTATATCAATTTCGTCGCAACAAAAAGTGCTTCCGGAAAAAAAAAAAATAGAAGAAAAAGGTAGCATGGGAGTTTGCTTGCCAGGCATTGTGTGTGTGATGCAGATGCTGCTGCAATCAGTGAGGGTCACAAGTGTAATGCTGCTGATTCTCGAAGGGCCATTTCGCTATAAATGTGGGCGAGACGAAGATAAGGTTCATCGTTCCAGTATTGTTCTTGAAGCATCCATTGTTCCAAGCCCTGCTCTGCAGAGCTGAATAAGAGCTCGAATTCTGCTATCTGACCGACTGTATTGTTATTCCATGCAGCGTAGATGACTTCGCAAATCTTATGTCTAAAATTAGTGGATTCCGGTGTGGGAAGAATGAATCCCGTAGGTGACACTTAACTACATCAAAGTGTTTTTTTTTTTTTTATGTTTGGTATGCTTAATGCATTGGTCAGTCACTGTATAGAGTTTTGATGTTAATTTGAGGCACTTGTTTGAGTATTTCTACATATATGAGTAATTTTTAGATACTGATCCGTGAAATTACTTGCGCCTCCTGAATTTATCTATGGACCACACTCACCTTGGAAACTCAATAATGCCGTCCAAATGAGCTCTGAAAGTTACCAGACAGTATCATTATTGGATTTAAATTTAGTACGAATTTTAGCTACTTAATTTATATTCAATAAACCCTCACTGTGAGTAACAAAATTTCAGTCAGCAATCAATTTGTGAAGATGAAAATATACCTATGGGTTAATTTGATAATGATGAAAATGTCTCACGAAGATATGGGACCCTTTTTTTCACGAATTGAACATATATTCAAGTGGAGAGTTTAGATGGCACCAACAGTTTCCCTGTTGTAGCAAAGAGATATCATACTTCGACTTTGTGAATCTATCTCTGTTGGAAAGAGAGAGATTATTACCTAGGAAGTTGACTGGATTGCTGGATTGTCATGGGTCGCGTCGAGGAGATCGCCAAGGAAGTCGACGACGGAAGGCAAAGTGGACAGCAGCAGAAGAAGAAGTCAGGAGGGTCGGTCGACCAACGTGCACAACATGCACAGAGTTTTGGGCGGTCGACCGGCCCGGTCGACAGAAGTGCTCTGACTGCAGGAACCAAACTCTCGGGTTTTCTCGGTCGACCGGCCGGTCGACCGGAATGGACTGACTGTAATCAACCCAACTCTCGGGTTTTCTGGGTCGACCGTCGGGTCGACCGGAAGAGGAGGTCGGTCGACCGTCCCGGTCGACCGACAGTCGGATTTTGGGTGAAATCTGCTGATCCGCAAATTTGGGTATTTAAGCCTAATGTTGATTTCTAGGGTAGAATCTTGGAGAAGCCTGCGAAATTGTATTAACTGTGAGTTCTCTTGCATTCAAGAGAAGAAGAGCTATTGTAATCATCTTCCTAAATATAAATCTCTCCATTGATTGCCCCGAGGACGTAGGCATTGAGGCCGAACCTCGTTAAATCTTATCTTTGTGATTTGTGCGTTCTTCGTGTGATTGTGGGTTGTTCTTTGTGCTGGAGATCTTGGGATTCTCTATTGTTTGGTTGTTGTGATTGGATAGCGCTCGCACAACAAGTGGTATCAGAGCTTCCGGGTTGCACTTGGGATTTCTGAGGATTCGAAGGGCTCGAGATCGGATTCGAAGGGCTCGAGATCGGATCCGGTGGAGATCGTGTGTCGATCTCAGATCTGAGGTATTGGGTGTTCGAGGAGATCGTGTGTCGATCTCAGAAGGACTCAAGGAGGGCTCGTTGAATCCGTGGTGGAGTAGATCTGGTGAGAAACTCGATCTAGGGTTTCGAGGGACAAGTAAAAATCATATTTTATCTGTGTATAGATCTATTTCAAGGTAGTTGATCTTCCGTGTAGATAGAGGATCAGGGAAATCTCAATGGCAGAAGAAACTGCATCTGTTAAGGCAATGAACAATCACCAAAGGATAGAAGTTGTTAAGTTTAATGGGACTAACAATTTTGGTATGTGGAGATGCGAGGTTATGGATGCGCTGAATGCATCAAACCTCGAAGACACTCTCCTATTGGCGAAGAAGAAGAACACTACCACTGATGAAGACTGGGCGAAGATGAACAGGTCGGCATATGGCTTGATACGTTCATGCTTGTCACAAGACATAAAATACCTTGTGCAACATGAGACGTCAGCGAAGAAACTGTGGGAAACCCTTAAAAAGAAGTACCTGACGAAGAGTGTAGAGTCCAGGTTACAGCTTAAGAGTAAGCTGTATCAGTTTCGGATGAAGAAGGGGAGCACAGTAAATGAGCACATCAACCGATATACGAAGCTTCTTACAGATCTGCTAAATGTGGATGTCACGGTAGATGAGAAAGATAAGCCGGTCATCTTTCTGAATTCACTTCCTGCAGAGGAGTACGAGACATTCACATTGACCTTCATTAATGGAAGGCAGAGCTTGGATTATGATAAGGTGTCGTCTGCACTGATGAGTTATGAGACAAGGAAGAAGGAGAGGCATCCTTCTCAGTCAGGGTCATCGGCGGAGGCATTGGAAGTAAGAGGCAGAGGATCATCAAGGAAGGGAAAGGAGATTAGAGGAAGATCGAAATCCAGGCCGGGTTTCAGAAATCTGAAGAGGAATCAGTGTGCCTTGTGCAAGGAACTAGGACACTGGAAAGCAGAATGCCCTAAGGCCAAAGATAAGAAGGTGGAGTCAAAGACCGAGGCGAATCTCGCACAGGCGGATGGATCAGATGATGACTCTTCAGTGTTCTCTCTCTCTCGGTTACTACACCTACTATTAGTAACTCAGATAGTGCTGAGTGGATCTTGGATAGCGGAGCCACCTATCATGTGTGCCCGAACAGGGCCTGGTTTTCTAGCTTTGAGAAGCTGGATGGATGTTACACGGTTATGGGGGATGACCATCCGTGTAATATAGAAGGGATGGGTACAGTTCGCATCAAGATGGATGATGGGATAGTTCGAGAGTTGAAGGAGGTGAGGTATGTACCTCATCTCAAAAGGAATCTTATCTCAGTTGGCACTTTGGAAGCATCAGGCATGGTGATATCTGTTCGAGATAGCGATCTCAGGATGATCAAGGGCTCGATGGTGGTGATGAAGGGCATCCGCCGAGGAAATCTCTACTACTTGAAGGGTAGTACGATTATAGATCAGGTAGAGACTTCGAGTTCTTCAGATAAAGGTGGCCCGGAGGACTGGCAGGGAAAGGTCGGACACGAAGATGGAAGGTCTTTGCAAGCTCCTGCAAAGAAGGAATCCATGGAAGGTGCTGCTACCTGCAATTTGGAAGATGGACACAGCGTTCTGGACAAGAAGAAGGTGAGATTCAGCACCAGTACTCACCGCAATGAAGGTCCTCTTGATTGTGTTCACATGAGCGTATGGGGACCTGCTAAAACGACATCGCTTGGAGGTCACAGGTACTTTGTCTCGTTTATTGATGGTTCATCTAGGCTGGTTTGGATATATCCGATGAGACAAAGGGGTGAAGCCCTTGATGTGTTGAGGAAATGGAGAGGAATAATGGAGAGGCAGATAGGTAGGAAGATAAAGGAGGTTCATATTGGTAATGTTGGAAAGGACATGTACCATTTCCTACAATTTGGCCAGAACACAGGGATTGCAACTCACTTCACAACAGGTACAGATGGGTTGGCTAAAGATGTAGTCCGTTCCTTGCTGGAGAAGGTTTGGAGGCTGTTGTCTAATGTAGGATTAGACAGGTCGTTTTGGGCTGAGGCGACTGAGTATGCTAGCCATCTCATGAATAGATCGACTGCGATAGGAGGTAAAGCTCCATTGATATTTGGTCTGGGAAAGCTGCTCAAGATCATGGTGTGCTACGGGAGTTTGGAAGTCCGGCCTACTTCAGTGCCAAGAATGGCAAGGTGAATCCGCGAGCAAAGAGGTTTGTCTATTTGGGCGTCAAGGGAAACAGCTACATGTTGTGGGACCCCGAAGACAGAAGATCGTGATGAGCAGGCATGTCACTTTTGGAGAGACTTCAGGGTTGAAGTCCATCGTCTCTCAGCAGGTGGAGAGGACGAAGACCATGGGAGATCGCAGCGGGTGGAGGTTTATGCTACTCCATCATCTCCAGTTGGTTCGGCATCAAAGGATACTTCAGCAGAGGTGACACCGGGTGGAGTTCATGATACCAAAGGTGATGCTGAACAGGTTGACGACATTGTTGAGGATGTCGAGTTGTTTGCAGCTATAGGAACAAAGGTGAAACCACGCTTGTGGGGAAAGAAGCATAATCTCAAGCTTGTGATCGTGACAAGCTGAAGTTGAAGGCGTTGTTCTCCATGATGGTCGGGAAGAGGTTCATATGACTCGGTCAGACAGGTTCACTGCTGCAAATAATGGTGCAAGTGCTTGAGCTTGATGAAGCTCATTTAAATGAACTACGGTTGGCTTGATCCTTTTGGACAAAGGTACGTAGGCAGCCGTAAAGGCGCAGTCATTTGGTGATGCAACTCTTATGAAGCTTTTGGGTTCTCGAGATGTTTTTGATCTTCACATAGAGGTTAAGAGTTGTGGCCTAATGAAGCTTCAAGTAGAAATGGAGAGACTTCACGTAGTGGTGAAGAGATTTCATGTAGAGGTGAAGTGGTGTGGCCAGTTGGATCTCACGTAGTGGTGAGATGGTGTGATCTCGATGAACATGTTTATCTTCCAGTTAGAAGGTTGAGCTTGCATAAGAGTGGTGGTGCATCCAGTTGAAGCCGATGATGTTTGGTGTGTTCTACGCAGACTTGGTTGGACCGTCAGTGGAAGACAGGTAGACTAGATAGAGCTGGTCAGTGGAGAGTCAGTGTTGGCTCATAAGGAAGTCTTCGTGAGTCGTGAAGTTGCGGAGAGGGAGCCACGGTTAGTGATCGGCAGGTATGGAAATTCTCCTAAGGTGAAGTGCAGGGAAGGCATGTGCGATGTTTTCCAGGAATATATGAGCCAAAAATTCCAAGCCGAGATCGTGTGTCGATTTCGCCGAGATTGTGTGTCGATTTCGACCGGTGCGCGCATGCCGAGATCGTGTGTCGATTTCGCCAGGTGATGGACTGGGGTACTTTGGAGTTTGGCTCAGATTTGGAAATCTTCGCTGAGGT
The DNA here is from genome assembly GCA_038442645.1 of Agave tequilana. Lineage (NCBI taxonomy): Eukaryota > Viridiplantae > Streptophyta > Magnoliopsida > Asparagales > Asparagaceae > Agave > Agave tequilana. Next base: position 205,122 of record JAVJIF010006877.1, read on the forward strand.
GGAGAATTGTTAGAAAGAGAGATTATTACCTAGGAAGTTGACTGGATTGCTGGATTGCCATGGTCGCGTCGAGGAGATCGCCAAGGAAGTCGACGACGGAAGGCAAAGTGGACAGCAGCAGAAAATAGCAGCAGAAGAAGAAGTCAGGAGGGTCGGTCGACCGACGTGCACAGCATGCACAAAGTTTTGGGCGGTCGACCGGCCCGGTCGACAGAAGTGCTCTGACTATAGGAACCAAACTCTCGGGTTTTCTGGGTCGACCGCCCAGAAAACCAGCAGTAATGTCAGATGTGAACAAATAACACGTTGATAATTAAATTAAGATACTGTCAGGTTCCGTTTCTTAAGACGTACACTAGAAAGAATGCTTGCAGCTGCTCAGTTGATAAAGGATGGTGCCATAGCAAATATGCCATATACTCTGCAAAATGATCAAATTAGAAATACGATTTACTGATGATCGGTAGTAAATTGTCAGAGATCATCTGAATCTAAATGACCACAGGGAAGTACAAACTGAAGAAGAACTGAAACAACTCATACTGCCGATCTAGGTTTCATTGAGTTTCATCAGAGTTTGGTTTAACTCGAAAAAAATCAACAAATCACACAAATTCTATACCCTCCTCTCTCCCCCCCTCAGCCCTAGCTCCGCCCCCATATTAGTCGTCTCTGGAGGGGAGGAGGCTCTCCTCGTTCCCTCCCTCCCCGTCAGATCCAAAGGAGGATCTCCTCCTCCACCTATTTCTTTTTCCTTTTTTCTCTTTTCTTTCTTTCTTTCTTCTTTTTTCTTTTTTCTTTTTTTTCTTTTGATGTCAGATCCAGCGGACTGGATCCGCCTAGGGGGACAGGATCCAGCTTTGACCCGCCAGATCCGGCCATGGATTGGCCAGATCCAGATATATGGGCTTCACCTTCATCTCCTTGAACTTGTAAAGATGATGAGGAGGAGTTGTCATCGTCGAAGCCTCGGAGAACTTGACGGGGGTGCGGATGAAGACAGGGTACTCAGGAGGTCCGACCGCTGGCAAAGATCACGTTGACAGGAACGCCGCCGACGGCGGTGGCGGAAGCGGGGGATCCGATGGAAAGGTCGAACTCACTATCAAAGTCGTCGCCTCAGTCGGAGTCATCGCCAGAGTGGGGATCGGCCTGCGATCGTCGTCGTTGCCGAAGCTCGGGCAAGATGAGGAGTTGTGTAACCCCCGATCCTAGATGCTGAAAGTACACCTTAAGGGGGGTGAATAAGTGTAAGGCTAATCTAATGACAAATAATGCGGAATTAAAAACTAATTGCAACACACTTAGTGTAACTAAAGAGTGTAGCCGAATTCCCGTGAAGGCTCTGGTCTACCTCCTCTAAATTCCTCTAAATAAGAGTTAAGGTGCTATATGAAGCTCTCTTGGCTGAACACAAGTATGGCACACAAACAAACAATACAAGTATAAAAGTATGAATGAACAATATGAATCAATGCAAGACACAATATAGAGAGAGAGTTAGAGATAGTGGATCAAACGCAAACATCGAGATATATTTCGAGGTTCGAGCACCCAGCTCTACGTCCCCCGCCTTCACACAGAAGGAATTCCACTATATCGTTCACACAGGGAATCTCCACTGAGGATTTGAGTAATACAAACAGGGAGTACACAACTCCTCTCTCAACCAATACAACCTCTACACAAGAGGTAAGGCACAACACAAAAACACCTCTACACTTAGAGGGTTAGACACTTAGCCAAAACAACTATCAACCTCACACAAGAAGGATAAGGCTCAAAGTCACAACTCCACAATCACCTCTTCACTAAGAGGGATACCAACACAACTTCCACAATCACCTCTCACTAGAGGGATATCTCAAAGTATGGAAGGCTTATAATACTTGGTGATCTCAAAGACCACAAACCAATTATTTCTCACAAAATAATGATCCTAATAGATAGGATAGATACATAGCTCAAGTGTGAGAATATAAAGAGTTTGGAAATCAAAAACACAAAGAAAAACTCTAGGAAAAATTCTAGATAGAAATGTAAATGAAGATCAAATCAATTCCCAAAGATTTTTCTTTTCTTTGATTTTTCCAACCCTTTAAAAATAAATAAAGATAAAATCTTTAAACCCAAACTCTTTTAAAACTTGCTGTTAAAACAATTAAGAAGATGAGAATTTTTTGCTCTTAAAATTATTAGCTAAAACAGCCCAAAGAAGAGGGTATTTATAACCTCACAAAATTTCTGCCCGTTGGCAGCAGAAAAGGGCAGATTTGCCCTTCCGGTCGACCGGCCAACGGTCATTTTTATGACCGTTGTGCTATCGGTTGATCGAACCTGGAACCAGAGAGCAACGGCTCTTTGGCCGGTCGACCGGAGCTGGATACAGAGAAGCAAACTCTCTGCCGTCGACCAGGGCCATTTCTAGAGAGCAGAGCTCTCTGGACGGTCGACCACCCGGTCGATCGGCCCACCAGCTCAAACTGGTGTGTACGTCCGTGCACGTCGGTCAACCGGACCGGTCGACCGACTTCTGCTACGGTCGACCGATCTGGTCGACCGGCAGACAGCCAGGTCAAACATTTATAGGGATTGAAAACTTGTCTTTTTACCTTTGATTAAATCCCATAAATCACATAAAATCCAAAAAATCAGTTCTTATAAGATCTTTGAAATACAAATTGTGTGAGTAAAATTCAACACATATTCTAAACAATTTGAACCATTTTTGTGTTCTTAAAATTTTGCCTTAATCCAAAAACCGTATTTTTCAAAAACTAGGATTTTGAAATGAAAAACTGTTTTCTCCAAAACTCATGCAAATACAAAAACATGATATTGAAACAACTTTTAAGCATGTTGTATATGGATAGAATCCAATATACATGAAAGATATTATATCTATATTTTTGACATGAAATCCAAAATCGGTTAAACCGAAAACCAAAAACCAAATAAACTTTAAACTGAAAACTTATGCGTGTATTGTGAGCTTGAGCATATCAATACTATCTAATCTTTACAATGATCTAAACACATCTTAAACTAAACAACCAATATCTTCTTGTAAAATTTCTTCTCCAAGTCGACTCGATCCAAACACAATCCACCGAGCTTGACTCCAACCGAGCGCTAGATGTGAACTTGACGCTCGAGCTCTTGAATCACCATGTGAAAGCTCCAAAACACCTTTGTTGAAGCTAATCACCTACTAATAACTTGATCAAATATCTGAAACTAAATATCACAAGATTATTAGTAAACTATAACTACATGAGTTAATCATCATCAAAACTAGAGTGAAGGGCCTTTGGGCCAACAATCTCCCCCTTTTTGATGATGACAAAACTCATGGAGTTATATATGCATGGATTAAAGTTAAGCTTCATAGAAGCTCCCCCTTAACTCATGCACAGTAATAAACATAAAGATATGCAATGAATGCTCAACATAGATATGCATAAACATGCATAAATAAACATGTATTTAAACTTGCATGATATCAATTGCTCTTTATACCAATTGTAAAATATGCAAAACACAACAAATGCTCTTGATATCAATTGTAAAAGTAAACATAAAGTAAACATGCATATAGAAAACAGGCATATAAACTCCAACACATCTCTCTCCCTTTTTGTCAATTCATCAACAAAGGGGTACAAAATAAACTCAAAGGAAATTCTCTTCTTTTTGTCAAAACAAACAGTAAGCCAAATTATGATACCAATAGAAAATAAGACAATGTATGTTATTGATACCATTGAAACTAATATATGTAGTAAATCATGATACCAATTGTAATATTAATACCAATAGAAAATACTTTATAATTTTGATACCAATTGTAAGAATATATATATATATTATATATATATATATATATTATATATATATATATATATATATTATATATATATTATATATATATATATATATATATATATATATATATATATTATATATATATATATATATATATATATATATATATTATATTATGAGTATTGGTACCAAATGAAAGTAAAAATCAAAAAAAATTTAGGTAAACATAGCTCATTTCAATATAGATACCAATATAAAATGAAGTATAATACCAATTGAAAAATATAAACCAATCTTTTTGGTTAAACACTAAAGTTATTTTGCAATAAGATATCAAATAGAGAATAATATCAATTTAAGATTCTTGATACCAATATTTGAAAATGAAATATATACCAATTGACAATATCTTCATTAGGAGCATAGAAAACCAATTGAAAACTAAAATATTAATTAACAAGTATCATTTTTCAACATAAAGAGTGGGAGTAAGATACTAATTGTAAATAAAACCGATGGAAAGGTAAAACATGAATTTTCTCCTCCTTTATGAAATACTAATGAAAACAATGCATAAGCTTGTATGAGATACCAATCGAAAAATATAATTGTCATTAAGGACTAAATCAAGTTTAGCATAACAAAATTTGTGCTCTAAGATATAAAGATATAGTAAGCACAATCAAAACACATATATATGTATGAAAAATTAAATATCAATTGAAATTGATACTATTTGAAGTTGAAGCATATATATATAGAAATAAATATGAGTATACAAAATAGATATCAATTGTGATACCAATTGAAAACGTAATGAGGATCAAGTGTATAACTCATAAAGACCTCCCTATCTTGTACATGTTTAAATAGATTTTCAATATGAGCATACAGGCTGGTCGCCCATCCAACCGCCCATCATGAGTAGGGGTTTTCAAAAATAAGTTTGAAAATATTTTGGCATAATTGAAAACTCTACCAAATGAAGAATAACGCAACTAGTTTTATGATAATTTTAAAACTAGTACGAAATCCTTCAAGAAAGGAATAAAATAATAATATATCCATGAAAACATGAAAATCACACAATCATTAACACTCAAATAGCGATATAGCTCATATAATATCATGAAAATAAATCATGAGTAAACATCAAATAATGTGAGTGTACAAAGTCATGTAATCAATAAAATCATAGAATGAGACATTTAAACTCAATGTGAAATTCTTTTAAAAAATATAAAAATTTAATTTTCATCAAAACAATACTAACTCCAAGGCATATGTATGTTTTGTCAAAACTAAAGGTATACATACATATTCAAACACAATTAAGTCTATAAAGAGATTTTACATGAAAGGCAAATGACTTAAGGATATACATGTATATCCAATAATTTTGACAAAATTAACATATACATGAAGTTAAAGCATACCATCATGAAAAACATGTCCAAAAATAGGGTATACAAGTCAAAATGCATGAATCATCAAAACTAGGTTATACTAGTACATCTAATGAGTACAAATGAGCAATCAAGTACAAATATATAATAATTTATTTGTGGCTCACTAGTTGTACAAGTATATTGTCAAGTTTTAATGAAAACCACATCTAAACATGTAATCAAAATATGAAGCATAAATAAAACATAAACCTATATGATCATTAAGTAAATGCACATGTCTTATATCTATGATATACATAATAAATAAACTAAAGTGAGAACACAAAAAAATATAGATTCATATAAACATGGGTGTATCTCAAATATACTACATATGTATATCACAATTCTAATTATCATGGCATTTAATATAATAATCATGAAAAATCAAAACATGCTAAAAATTAATAATATGAAAGCATGTAAAATAAATGGGAGTTTAGAGATCGTTTCCAAAACCATGAGGGCAAATCTCTAGGCTCCAAACTAAGGTGGTCCTCCCCAAACTCCTCTTGAAAGTGATGCATCCAAAATAGTCACGTTTAGCTCGGAACGCATTCACCTCAAGGCACCAATGCCCTCAAGTCATGTGAGAGCCCCACACCTACATCAAATAAAATAGGAGTGGCTTTTGGTACCCATACTCTTTTGGGTCCATGGGGATTAGCTCCTTTCCTAACCCCAAACAAATTTGTTTGTAAATTTGAATCATGTATCCTATCATAACAAAATTTATAAGGTGGCCCTTACGTCCATAATGTGTACAAGTGTACACATGAGCATACATAGTGTTACGAGTGTGAACGTGAGAAGCATGTGTATGTCGTGGTTTGTGTGCATGCATAGGTGAAACTTGTTCTTGCGAAACATGGATTCCAAACGTATGTGGTTTAAGGCACATTGGCTCAAAGTGAAGCCCAAACAATCAACACTCTTCTTTAACATGGATATATCATTTTTAATAATGGAAGAAGAGGTAGAGCATGTAATAGGTATGCTAAATGATGAAGCTACACTACTATGACAAACATGAGTATCTAAATCATTTTTTAAGAAATATTTTCATTAGAAATCAAATCCAATTTCTTTGAAATAGAAATAATTTTGTTTTTCAAAAAATCATTTTCTTTTAAAATAAAAACAAGTTTTGAAGATAGAACTTCATTTTTCTTTAAAACTTCATCACAATCATTTTTACTTTTTAAGATTTTGTTTTCATTTAGGCAAGATGAAGTTGGGATTTCAATGAGTCCCTTTCATTGGAAATTTTAACTTTTTCTTGCAAAGCCAAATTAAGTTTTGAAAACAAATCCTTATTTTCTTCTTTCATTTTAAGAGTTTCTTTTTCAAGAGTTGGTATTTTTGCAAGAGGTTTTCACAAATAATGGATAGTTCTTCATTTAATGCATCAGGATCAACATAATCATCACTTGAAGAACTAGCACTATCATCTAGTTGAGTTTCTGAATTTACCTCAAGGGAGTCGTTCCCTTGGACCATGTAGCAAGGTTGGTCGGACTCATCTCCACTAGATTCCTTCTCACATGATTCGTCGGTTGTAGCGCGGTAGAGGTCAAAGTGTTCCACACACTGCAAAAGCGGAATCACAATGAGAAACCAACATAAGATATTCTTTATTTAATGTGCTTCTAAGTGCTTCAAGGGCTAGTGCATTGGCCTCTATATGCTTGCTATTACCAAGATAGGATTTCTTGGTAGCGGCAAGGAAAACATGCAAACCTAGGGTTTTTTAGGTACATACTCATTCTAAATTTTCACATGTCAATGTTGGAAACATCATACATGGAAGGGGTCAAGAAATCCATGAGTGTGTGTAAACAAATAAGTGTGCAAATGTAAATCTAGATTAGCAAATCAAGATCTCACTCCTACGTAGTTAAACCTAATATTAGGAGCGTAGGCTCTAATACCAATTGAAAGTACACCTAGAGGAGGGTGAATAGGTGTAAGGTTAATCTAATGACAAATAATGCTGAATTAAAAACTAATTGCAACACACTTAGTGTAACCAAAGAGTGTAGTCGAATTCCCGGTGAAGGGCTCTGGACTATCTCCTCCAAATTCCTCTAAATAAGAGTTGAGGTACTATATGAAACTCTCTTGGTTGAACACAAGTATGGCACACAAACAAACAATACCAAGAATAAAAGTATGAATGAACAATATGAATTAATGCAAGGAACAATATAAGAGAGTTAGAGATAGTGGATCAAACACAAACATCGAGATATGTTTCGAGGTTCGAGCACTCAGCTCTACGTCCTCGCCTTCACACAGAAGGAATTCCACTATATCGTCCACACAGAAACCTCCATTGAGGATTTGGGTAATACAAACGGGAGTACACAACTTCTCTCTCAATCAATACAACCTCTACACAAGAGGCAAGGCACAACACAAAACACCTCTACACGTAGAGGGTTAGGCACTTAGCCAAAACAACTATCAACCTCACACAAGAGGGATAAGGCTCAAAGCCACAAGTCCACAATCACCTCTTCACTAAGAGGGATACCAACATAACTTTCACAATCACCTCTCACTAGAGGGATATCAACACAATCACCTCTCACTGGAGGGATATCTCAAAGTATGGAAGGTTTACAATACTTGGTGATCTCAAAGACCACAAACCAATTCTTTCTCACAAAACAATGATCCTAATAGATAGGATAGATAGATAGCTCAAGTGTGAGAATATAAAGAGTTTGGAAATCAAAAACACAAAGAAAAACTCTAGGAAAAAAATTCTAGATAGAAATGTAAATGAAGATCAAATCAATTCCCAAAGATTTTTCTTTTCTTTGATTTTTCCAACCTTTAAAAATAAATAAAGATAAGATCTTTAAACCCAAACTCTTTTAAAACTTACTGTTAAAACACTTAAGAAGATGAAAATTTTTGCTCTTAAAATTGTTAGCTAAAACAGCCCAAAGAAGTGGGTATTTATAACCCTACAAAATTCTGCCCGTTGGCAGCAGAAAAGGACAGATTTGCCCTTCCGGTCGACCGACCGGTCGACCAGCCAACGATCATTTTTATGACCGTTGTGCCACCGGTCGACCGCCCGATCGACCGGGCCTGAAACCAGAGAGCAACGGTTCTCTGGCTGGTCGACCGCGCCCAGTCGATCGGAGCTGGATACAGAGAGCATAACTCTCTGTCGGTCGACCGGGGCCATTTCCAGATAGCAGAGCTCTCTGGACGGTCGACCGCCCGGTCGACCGGCCCACCAGCTCAAACTGGCGTGCACGTCCGTGCACGTCGGTCGACCAGACTGGTCGACCGACTTCTGATACGGTCAACCGGTCCGGTCGACCGGCAGACAGCCAGGTCAAACATTTATAGGGATTAAAAACTTGTCTTTTTACCTTTGATTAAATCCCATAAAATCACATAAAATCCACAAAATTAGTTCTTATAAGATCTTTGAAATACAAATATGTGTGAGTAAAATTCAATACATATTCTAAACAATTTGAACCAATTTTGTGTTCTTGAAAATTTTGCCTTAATCTAAAAACCGTATTTTTCAAAACTAGGATTTTGAAATGAAAAAACCGTTTTCTCCTCCAAACTCATGCAAATACAAAAACATAATATTGAAACAACTTTTAAGCATGTTGTATATGGATAGAATTCAATATACATGAAAGATATTATATCTATATTTTGACATGAAATTCAAAATCGGTTAAACCGAAAACCAAAAATCAAATAAACTTTAAACAGAAAACTAGTGTGTGTATTGTGAACTTGAGCATATCAACACTATCTAATCTTTATAATGATCTAAACACAATCTTAAACTAAACAAATTAATGTCTTCTTGTAGAACTCCTTCTCCAAGTCGACTCGATCCAAACACGATCCACCGAGCTTGACTCCAACCGAGTGCTAGATGTGAACTTAACGCTCGAGCTCTTGAATCACCATGTGAAAGCTCCAAAATACCTTTGTTGAAGCTAATCACCTACTAATAACTTGATCAAATATCTAAAACTAAATATCACAATATTATTAGTAAACTATAACTACATGAGTTAATCATCATCAAAACTAAAGTGAAGGGCCTCTGGGCCAACAGATGTATGTATCACAGTATCATTACTCGATACAGCGTACATAGTTGATTGACCTTCCTGGTAGTCGGATTGAGCCAGTTTCAGTTTCAGATATTATTTTTCAATTTTTTGATTTTTCAATTTTTTTTTTGGAACCATTCAAAACTAGTCAAATTTTACCAAATTAAATAATATTAAATTAAATTATTTTCTTTCTTTCTTTTCTTCTTCCCCCACCAATCCTCTTCATTTACTTCTTCCCCAAACTTCTGTCTTCACTGCCCATTTATTCCCAACAACCTTCTCTCTCCTATATAATCTCTCTCTCTCTCTCTCTCTCTCCTTCCTATCACTCTCTCTCTCTCCCCCTCCATCTCACTCTTCCTCTCTCTATATAATCTCTCTCTCCCCCTTCTTATCCAATCCACCACCATTCACCACCTGATCACCGCCGGCCAGACCCCAGCTCCAGCGAGCTCCCCACCTTGGCAACTTCTCCCACCTCCTCCAATTCCATCTCCACCATCACCAAATCCATCTTCAACTCCATCTCCTTCTCCACCTTCTTCCTCCCCTAATTCATCACCCATCTCCACCCAATTCTCCACCATCTTTGCCCAGTCCATCACCACCTCCTCGTCGCCGGCCACGCCACGAGCTTCTCCATTTCCCCTCCCCCTTCTACTCTTCCCCTCATCTTCTTCTTTTACTTCTTGTTTTCTTCTCTATCCAACTCACCCTCTATCTCTCTTTCTCTCTCCGATGGTAGTTGGTCGTCCAGACCGTCTCCGGCCAGGCGCCGCCACCGGCGAGTGGCCAGGGCCGCTGCCCTGCTCCTCCCTCCCTGCTCTCTCAATCTCTCTCTATCTCATTCTCTCTCTCTCTCACTCTCTAAATGGATCTAAACCTGCATCCTATAACTAATTAACCCGACCCGTAAACCCATTTACCCAATACCCCTCAAGTTAAGTTTATTGGTTTGGGTTATTGGAACTGAACCCGACCCGATAAGTAACCCAACCCGTTTCTAACCTAATAAAGGTAATTTTTCATAAAAACCCTGCCTATTCATAATATTTACAATTTAAATCATTTTATTACATATTTAACCTATTTTTTTTATTATGGTGTTCGGGTTATATCTTGAGCTTCTGGACTCCAAATTGGACGATTCTGGAGCCGTTACGATCGTATGAAAACAAGTGGCATTTCTATAATACTTAATGAGTTTTTATTTTATAAATTATATTTTATCATGTTTAATGAAATTGATTGATTGCTTTATTTAATAAATCGTGATTATTGGTAAATCATTATAAATATTATTTAATAAAATGTAATTATCAATAAATTATCGTAATAAGAATATGCATGATAGTTATTTGAATATAATTGTTAAATAATAATTTTATTTTGTTTCTTAATTTAAAATAAAATACAGATGGATTAGTTATATATTGGTAATAAGCGATTATTGGAATAATGATAAAGACATTCTAAAATACTAAATAAATAATTATTAAAATAGTTGTGAAGAGTTTGAAAATAAAAATTTATAAATAATTACTTTATGATATTAATCATGTTAATAATATATATGAAATCGTCATAACAAATAGAGGTGTATTGACACATAATTAGGATAACGATATCATCTTGATATTTTCATTGTTACTTCACTCATGACAATACACACTGCTAATTTATATACTTGTATTACTATTATACTGAGTCAATGGTATTACGTGTACTTGTATCATCATTACGCATACACTCTAATTCAGTGGATACGGTATTACATGTAGACACTTGTTGCACTTAACTTGTTATTACATGTACTTATACCACCAATTCTACGAATATGTTACATTTGTATTTCATATACTTGTATCACTGTTACATGAGTACTCTACACTGTTATGTCATGTACTTGTCACATGGGTTTATTTGTATACAAGCCTTGAATATTCCTGTATCCTTATTGCATGGCTCACGTTCCTGTTACTTGGATCGTTGTTATTTGAATACTCATGTACTCCTGTTACATTATATACTTGTTCATGTTTTTCTATTGCTAATAAAATTCTGTTAACTTGTTACATGTTATACACATTGTTATTCAGCCAGCCTACCTGTATCCTGGTAACTCTGTTATTAGCACAGTCACACTAGCATCTGACGAAACATGTGCAGAACTAAGTGTCACACGGAGCAAAATGTCATAACACACCCATATATGGTGGGGCCACCTCTTGAATCTGTGAGGGGCCCCTCTAAAATCTTCATTCCACCTAGTGTTGGGTGACGAGGATGTCTCCGATGCTCTTGTTATAGATACTGACCAGACTCAATATTCTTGTTATCATGTATTCCTGTTATACACACAGTCATGCTGGCGTTCGGCACATGGTGTGTGGAATTAAGTTCCACAAAATAAAGTGCCACACAAAACAAAGTGTCACACCACATATATGGTGGGGCCACCTCTAAAATCTCACATCGCGGAGGCATTCTCAGTGCACTAGTTATTTAGACCTAGCACATGATACATTTAATAATCCAACAATGGTAACGTCAGGAACACTTGCTATTTAGTCACTCTCTAGTTCGGATAATGGTACCTATATACCTTTTTCAGATGGGTTCAGCTGGGGTACAGACTCCAGTATGAATTGCCAGTAGTATGGGGACACTGGAAGAAATTGATTAAAATATCAGGTGGTACTGATTGTTATTATTGTATAATAACATGACTTACTCGTTACATGTGTATTATTGTTCAATTATACTTATTACATTTCATGATAATTTATTCTTCACCATGTCACATGTAAATCTTGCATTTCATGTGAATACACACTATTCATGAACACATATATTCTGTTCCACATATTTTTCATAAACACACTATATCTGTGCACTCGACACAATAGCAAGATTATTACTGTTTCCCACTAATACTGTCAGGTTACTATTATTATTAATTTAAACATTATATGTTAAACAATTAAAACTTGATACATGCTAATAATATTATCAGCGTGTAAGTAAATAATGCATCTTATTACTCATATTCATAATAATAACATGTTAATGGTATAATAACATAAAGTTAGTTGATACTATATATAACTCTTTCCAATTGATATTGTTATAGTTATAATCATGTTTTATAAAGTATTATAGAGGCAATACTATTATAACATGCTAGATATTAATGATGTTACAGTACTGATAGGTAACACCGTTATAACATGGTAGTATTGATGATGATATAGTACTGATAACATACTTGTAATATTGATATACCAATTGTTAGAATATTTATATCATTGTTACCCTGACATATATTATATATTATCATGATTGTACTATTATAGTATATATTATTGTTTTCTTCATTTCACCACTTATTAGGTCGCTTTCTGACGATCCTAGGTTTGTGTGCCCAGATTGAAACTTAGAAATTTCGTAGCATCTGATATTTCCCGAGACATTATCTTGAGAGCACCACTCTTTCTGATTCATAGGTATTTTCGTTATTTTGTAGGTATTCTTGTAATTTTTTATACTGAAATTATTGTGTATGATGCATTTATTTCCTGTGCTGAGACTTAGCGTATATACGTGAGGATATTTTTGACCTGCGTATATACATCGTCGTAGCGTCCCCGTATCCACAAGATTGGGGCACTACAAGTTATCGTCGTCGAAGGCCTCCTCGCTGAGGACAGAGTTGGTCATTGCTACGGCGGACGAAGGCAGAGGGTGCCGCCTCCTTGAGAGTGGGGTTCTACTGTTAAGAGGATGTAGAGAAGGGAAGCAGATACAGACCCGGAGGGCCTTCTACTCGTCTTTCCTTGTGTTTGAGGTTGTGATGGAAATGGATGATGATAATGAGGGCTTCTTGAAGTGGGGCTTGTCAGAGAAGGGAAGAGACAGGGTGTGATCGAGGGTTGAGGAACATGCCGCCTTTGACGCCATCGACTTGTTCGAGACCGAGTGCGGGTCCATGAGATCATACCCGGTGGTGTTTGCATCGAGAAGATCCCAACCACAATGGTGGTGGGCCGAGCTCGACCAGCAATCGACGGCAGTGAGCTGATCTCCGGTGGCAGCAAGCTAGCAACCTCGATCGTGGCCATGAAGCAGTTCGGGCAGCGTGCTGGTGGTGCCAGAGGCGGCCGCCGACCAGATCTAGGGTGCCGTCAGTCCTAGGCGCCTACAGATTGTGGGCGTGGAGCAGTTTGGGGACGATTATCAGCTCGAAATATGGAGATGAGGGACCGGTCGGAGTACCAGTCATAGCGGTGGCCGGTCGGATTCCCCGACAAGGCGGGCGGTTGGGTACAAATTCCAAAAAGGGATCTTTTTCAAATAAGCAATCCAATTAAATTTCAAAATTTTGAATTCAAAATTTGAATTTTGAATCTTCATTTCTCTGTAAGGGCCAGGGGGAACCCGTTCAGTGCGGGTAGAATGGACAGTTCATATATAAATTGAGGCTTTTATTGGGTCCAGGTTCAGATTTCAAGAATAAGGGGGGATTTTGAATGTCCGCCCGTTCTTGAGGGCCTGCAAGGGAAGGGGGGCAGGCTAACGGGACGAATCGGGTTGATTCGTCCCGTTAGCTAACGAATTCGTTACGAGACGGGTTGAACCCGTCTCGTAACGAATCCAAACGAGACGAATCAAGAATCGGGGACCCGATTCGTTACCCGATTCACCGAGACAGGTTAGACCCGTCTCGGATTTTATTATTATTTTATTTTTAAAATTTTCAAATTTACCACAATATGTAATTTTTTAAACTGTTGAGGGTTTAAAAAAATAAAAAAATAAAATAGGGGTCTAAACTAATTTTCCCGTCTCACATATATAATAATATAGGACTTAAAATAAAAAAAAAGAGGAGGGGTCGGGGAAAATTTTCCCCAACCCGATTCGTCCCGTGATTCGTCACGGGACGAATCTGACCCGTCCCGTTTAAACGGGGCGGGTCAACTCGGGTTGACCCGCCCCTAAACTGGGCGGGTCCGGGTTGACCTGCAACCCGCCCTGTGCGACTCAAACGGGTCGCACAGGGCGGGGCGGGTCGAAGTGGGTCGACCTGCCCCATTAGCCATCCCTAGGGGCACCCATTGGGTGCGGGCAAAATCAATGTGGCGAGTGTTGTGGCGGTTATGGTCGCCATTGATGCGGTCCTTGTGGTGGTCGATCTATGCCGGGAGCCGAATTCGAGCGAGCGTTATTATTCTCCGACTAAGCGTGCGATGGGGTGTGCCAAGGCCGAGGGTGAGGAGCTCCTGGCTGATCGATGAGACAGGCAGTGACCAGCTGGTCAGCGTTAGGACCGACGAGTTTATATTATTTTGTAGAACTCTAAGATTCGAGTAAGAGCCGAGGAGAGTTAGTAGGGGTTACCGGTCAATCGATGAGAAGGCCGTGAGGAGTGGTGGGGATTTCAGTGAAGACATGACCATTGCGGAGCTGCAAATAACACGATGCGTGAGGAGCTATGATGACATGCCTAAAGACTTTTTTTTTTCATTTTTTTCTTTTTCTTTGTTTTTGAAAGAGCAAATTGTGTATGTATTACACGTTTGCATCTTTCTTTCTGGGGGTTATTTCGTTAAGTACTTATTAATAAAATAAATCAAGGAGCTTTTTGTCTCCCGAAAAAGAAGAACTCATACTGCCGACCTTGACTTTTGAATCTTATTTACATGCACTCAAGTCCGCTCATCGACTTTAAGGATTCAAGTTGCCGGAAATATTTTCAGGATTCTTGATACGGGGACGTAACCTATGGGCCGCCGCCCAACTTGGGCTCGCTAGAATCAAGCAACTGTCCAAGAAATTCAGCAAAAAACTTGTTTCCAGCAGTACTGTACTTGTTGGTGGTCCATTATTACCAATATTGGAACACAGCTGAGTTGAGCTGCATATGTCATTGTCTTAATATTAATCCCACGTTGTTGGCCAAACAAGTAAGGCCAGGAAAAGTAGAGTGTGTTACAGAAAAATATTTTACATAAAAATAATTAACTTAATCACAGGACACATACTCAAACATAACAAACATCAATTCTGACAGGAAATTAGAAGACAAAAATCATATATCCAAAATTTTGGGAGGAATGTCTACAGCAGGCAATGGAGCTGAAATGGGTTCTCTTATGCTGAAAGATATGGTCCGGACTTAAAATCAACTACCACAAGAGCTCCCTACTTTTACTGGAATAAATGTTGGTCAGCAGTCTCCTTATATATTTTGTCTTTAATTGCGCAGTCTAAAAGTTGCCAATGACATATTTGGGATTGCCACCGACTCTTGGCAGGTTTAAGAAAGCACAATGGAGACCACTTATAGAAAGGATCCATAAACGATTGGCAAGATGGAGAGATAAAACCTACTCTCTCGGGGGCAGAATCACATTGATTAATGCAATCTTTTCGACCATTCCTACATACTTCCTATCATTTTTTCACTCCCGAAATGGGTAGAAATGGAGATTGGCACCTTAAAGAAGGAAGTTTTTAGGCGGCACTCAAAAAGATGGAAGGGCCTTCTGCTTGGTCAATCGGAAATGGTTGTACAAACCCAAGGAGTTCGGGCGTCTAGGGTCATCAACTTGCGGGATTTCAACAATGCTCTACTACTCAAATGGTAGTGGAAATTGTTTGATGACCCGATGCGCAAACGGGCGACACTTCTGTCCCAGAGTAATGTCCCATAACCTGATGGTGATCAAATAGATGTATCAACAAGAGATCCACATCCTCGATCTGAAAAGGTATGACCGCAGTCAAAGATACTTTTTTCATAGGAACATCTAAGGAGGTGAACAACAGAAGAGGCATGAGGTTTTTAAAAGACAAATGGTGCTCGAATGTCCCTCTAGGAAGGCTTTTCTCGGGACATTACCCCTGAACTCTAGACCCGGCTGGACCAGTCCTAGCACAAAGGTCAGATATCGGCTCAAACATTAAGGTGCCACAATCAAATCAAGAAGAAGATTTCGTCAAAAGAGGAGCACCAACTCCTGCCCGAAACCTATCACATGATGTTCGGAAGAGAGATCGTCCGTTCTGGGAATGGATCCTAAATGACTCTTCTCCGTGAAAAATGGCTACTTCAGGTTGAATGGTGGGGGCCTTCTTGTCCATATGCAAGGGTAATTTGGACCGTGAATGAACCACATAAGATCAGGGCTTTCTTTTGGCTAGTCATCAAAGGAGCCCTTCTAACATGGGACAATATTATGAAAAGAGGCTGGCAGGAACCCAACATATATGTCATGTGTGCGAGGGACAGGGAAACCATAGGTCACTTATTCCTCCGATGTTCCTTTACCCAAAAAATCTGGGACAAGTTAGTTTACTGCCTTAATTTGCAGATACTGTAACGCCCCGATCTCGCGGGTACGGAGACGTTACTGCGACGTATATACGCAGGTCAGAAATACCCTCACGTATATACGCTAAGCATCAGTACAGGTAAGAATCAGAGTACGGAAGCACGTGGTGCATTATACATTCCAACATATGAGTACAATTACAAAGTTATCACCAGATGTGACACAATATTACAATAATATTACATCACCGATAGGCGCAAATGCGAGAATACAAAGGGATGTACAAGAATGAACAGTATAAAAGGCAATCACGAGTTTACAAAAGGAAAACTCGAGAGGCGCACAGAGGGCCTGGAAGGATAGAGCTTCAGATGGTCTGCTGGAGATCTAAGCTACCGTTGCACCTCTTCGGTCAGCAACCAAGAGAATCCCCTAGCTCCAAGCTCCAGGACCTGGACATGAGGATCCAGAGGAGTTAGAACTCCCCTAACGAGTGGTGATGCGAATGCCAGATGGCGTGCCAAGATAAGCACACGTGTATCGATAAAACCCGATTCATAATCATGCATTGAAAACCGTGTCGTGAGCATAAACATGCAGAAACAAGTAGATATCAAGCAGGGAATACTCATGGTATGATAAGATAAGAGAAGGTAACAAGACGAGAAGTAAAGTAGATAGGGTAATACCAGATATCTCCTAAACTAACATAAAACCGATAAAATCGAATAAAACCGATTACGAGCAAATCCGATTGTACAAGTTTAGGTCGCGGCTCCATGAGATTAGTACCTCGAAGGAATAATCCAAACAAGGAAACCCTCATCTATATACCTTTACCTCATGTTACCGTAATCTGAACGCGTACAGCCCGAGTTACAAAAAACACAATAAATTGTATACTAGCATCTTATTATAATTGGGCTGTCTAAGTTGTAGGTTTCAGTATGCGTCCCATTCCACATACTTCTACTTACAACTTATAGAGCAAGTTATTTGAAAACTGATAAAGTTCAATGAATCATGTTTCGGATGGGCCCCGTACATGCCCGGGACAACGGTCCAGGAGTATCCGGTGCTGAGCCGGAACGTACCGCGAGGTATCGGGACTTATTTACGCCCGAACAGGAATAGAGTATCGCAGATCCCATAGAAATAGGCCTAGGGCGTGTGCATACCCGGCAGGAATAAATAGGAGTAGGGGTGCCAGCACACCCCACGGAATCCCTGGTGGCCGCCAGGCGATCCCTCAAGTATGTGGCCACGCGTGACTCGATAAGACCACCATAAACATGATTAATCAGGGCCCATCAGTTTCCCCAAACCGGGTACAAGTTGTCTTATTAGATTTTATTATGTAATTATCAATTTACGGGAATAGCAGGAGCAGGACTTCATCAGGAATTCAGGAGTACATGAGTACATGTATAACAGGAGTATAGGTCACTGTATAAAAATACAGGATAACAGGACAGGATTCCCGTAAATGTGATAATCACGGTCAAGTATTTATATGATAGATGGTAGGTGATAAGTCATGTCATAACAGGGAGCAAGTGCTAAGTAGTAGCATGTTAGGTGTCAGGACACATCAATTGTTGAGTGATACAGACAGGTATTAGGAATGAGCATGTAGCTGACATGTGTCAAGAAATAGTATGTCAAGTGTAACATAACAAGTATGTATATGGCAAGTAATAGAGTAATAGTTGAGCACAATCAAGCAGAGCTGGTAGGCTGGAGGCACAGACAGCGAACAGTGTTTAGTCACTAAAGCGCTTGGCGAGGTTACCGGGACGACTCGGCTAAAGTGCGAGTAGAAAATCCAGCAGCATCTCACCTAGACGAATCTAGTGATAAAGCGCTGAGCGCTAAGCATGCCTACCAGGCGGAGCTGAGAGACCTGGTGGTCTAAGCGCAGTCCTCTTTCGAGAAAGTGAGCGAGAGCCCTAAGGCTAAAGTACGCTCGGAGTCTAAGCGCACTCTCGGTAGCTACCACGAAACCAATAAGGGTACAGGCCTTAAACCATTGGGTAGCCAGCCTAAGAGTGGGCATAACCTAGAGTCAGTACAACAGTACCTACACGAGATGTTAGCACTACACGTGTATGCATTCAAACGTAGTAATGTCTATACTGCTGTAGAATAGAGAAGCCCGGAGGCTGACAGGGCTCGGAGGCCAAGTATGAAACCCAAAGACAAACGACCACGAAGAGTCGGCCACGCATGGTATAAGCAGTAAGAATATCATATCACAGGCATGACATATATATGCAAGAAGTAAACTACCCTAATACAAGCATTCGTCACAGAGCAATACATGTCCAGTCATTGGCACTCGGCCACACACAAATACAGGGACCCAGCCCAAAGCAAAATACATATAAATTTATAATAAATAACATGTCGACCCGACGAAGCGGGGAAAACCAAATGGAGGCGAGGACATCGCCTAAATCTCTGGAATAGCCGAAAACTCTGAAATCTCCAGAACTCGTTACGCGCCAAAATATAATAATATATATATATACATATTTAGAGAGAGAAAGTGAAGAGGAGAGAGAAAGAGTTAGAGAGAGAAACCTAGAGAGAGAAAGGGAGATTTTTTGAGAAAATCTAGAGAGAGAAAGAGATTATAGAGAGGAGAGAGAGAATCTGGAGAGAGAGAGGGCGGTTGAGAGAGAGAGGACTAGAGTGAGAGAGAGAGAAATACAAAGAGAGAGAGATTGTAGAGAGAGGAGAGAGAGTAGAGAGAGTGAGAGAGTGAAAGAGAAAAGGGGGCGGTTGCCCCCCTCTCACTGCTCACGGCCAGGCCAGGAGGCCTGGCCGTGGCCTCGCCTGGGCTGGCGCCAGCGGCCCTCCGGTGGCTGCCGACCAGGGGTGGCTGCGCCGGCCACCCCAAAGAAAAGAGAGAGAGGGAAAAAGGGGGAGAGAGAGCCGTGGGGGGCAGAGGGGCTGCTGCCCCCTCACCCCTGGTCACGGCCTGGCTTTGCCAGGCTGTGGCCAGGCCAGCCCTGGCTTTGCCAGGCCGTGGCCAGGCCAGCCCTGGCCGTGCGGCCAGGGGCGCCAGGGGGCGGCGCCAGAGGCGGCGCTGCCAGACAGGGGCTGCCACGCTGGCCGCCCAAGGAGAGGAGAGGGAAAAAAAAAAGAAAGGAAAAGGAAAAGGAAAAGAAGAAGGAAAAGAAGAAGAAAGGGAAAAGAAAGGAAGGGGCTCGCCGGAGTCGCTGGGAGGCGGCGGAGCTTGGCCGGAGGTGGTGGCGTTGATGGTGGTGATGGCCGGCTCTTGGTGAGGAAGAGAGAGAGGGAGGTCGGAGAAATTGAAGGGTGGAGAAGAAAGAGGAGGAGGTAGAGAGAGAATTGAGGGAGAGATTAGGAGGTGAAGGGAGAGAGGGAGAGAATTTTGGGGGAAGAAGGAGGAGGGGGCGGCGGTGGTTGGCTCCAGGGGAAGGAGAAGAAAGAAGGGAAGAAAGAGAAAAAGAAAGAAAATGAAAAGGAAAAAGAAAAAGGAAAATAAAATAAAAAGAAAAAGGAAGATATTTTGGTGGTTTGTGTGGTGGAGGAATTTTTGGGGAAAAAGAAAAAAGGAAAATAGAGAAAAAGGGAGTGGATGGGAAAAATGGAAAAAAAAGAAAAGAAAGAAAAGAAAATATGTAGATGATATTTCGGATCTGGGAAAATCCCAAAAATACTGAAAATGCTGGAAAATTGGACTGATCCTGAAGGGTCTCAAAAAAATTCTTAAAATAGTAAATATTATTTTAAGGTATATAGTGAAATCAGTTTTCAAAATAAAATCACGTTTTCAAATTAAAAATCCTGAAGTCAACCGTCGATACCGGTATATACCGGGTCGGCCGGATTTTGATAAATTCTGAAAAATCCTAGAAAATGTATTAAAGAAGAAATTATGATTCTAAGAAGAAATGTGAAAGTGGAATTCAGAAATTCAATTCCATTTGTAAACTAAAAATCTGGGAATCGGTCAGCGGCACTGGTCGACACCAGTTTTGAAGATTTTCAATTTAATTCAGAAGATTTTCAATTTAATTCAGAAAAATTCCAGAAAATCACAGAAAATCTAAAATATTGGAAAATAATGTTTGAAACTGAAATCGGTTAAATCTGAATAACAGAAAGGCCTAATCGTGTAATTCTCCAAGATCGGGTCCCGGTTCAGACTAGGGCTGACACCGAGTCCACGGATCCCGGATCCTAAAGCAAATGATCATATAAATAATTCATAATACAAAACAAATACAGGAAGTAAATCGAAAAATACGATCGAAAAATCTGAATACGCAACTAAGTACGTATTCCGGGAGTGGGGTGTTACATTCCATCCACCTTACAAAAATTGTGTCCTCGCAATTTCGATAAGGGGTAAAATGAACACAAAAGGGACAGGGACGGGAATTATACCAATTAAGATATGAATTACTGCAAGTAGGGCTCTCAAGTCGACTGAACAATAATCAGAATATAGACATCTTCTGCACTTCCTGCTGTATAAATCTTCGAACGATGCCAAATAATATTAGCCTAATAACACAGCTTCGCAATAGAATTCCCACTGTACTTAATGCCACTCCGAGAATGAGCCAGAATACCGAAGCTAAAGAAAGCCCCAATAATACTTAGCATAGTAAAGAGGACCGATAATTAAGAATTCCGAATACCTGGCGTCGATTACTCTGAAAGATATAGCCAAGAATATATAATAGTCGTAGAGAAATCCGAATACCGACTTCTGGAAGATAACCCGATTGCAGATCCATTCTGAGAATACCCGAACTCCCAAATTTCATAGAGTTGGTCGAAGAAATCATATAATAGCTTCACTCAGAACCAGCCACTACCTCTCTAGTATATCCAGATCTTAAGTTGGTATAAAGGCTTCGAAAAACCAAAACAGTGGATATATGGAAGGGATTAGGAATCAAAGGAAAGATGATCAAGAAAGAATAGATAACTCTGTACTTGTAGTTGGACTGTATAATCAGGACTCAAGCATTCCAGTTGCAAATTTCTTTACCATTAATATGCCGTCTGGACGTACTGAGACGCGAGAGCCTAGGCTCTGATACCATCCTGTAACGACCCGATCCTGCGGGTACGGAGACGTTACTGCAACGTATATACGCAGGTCAGAAATACCCTCACGTATATACGCTAAGCATCAGTACATGTAAGAATCAGAGTACGGAAGCACGTGGTGCATTATACATTCCAACATATGAGTACAATTACAAAGTTATCACCAGATGTGACACAATATTACAATAATATTACATCACCGATAGGCGCAAGTGCGAGAATACAAAGGGATGTACAAGAATGAACAGTATAAAAGTCACTCACGAGTTTACAAAAGGAAAACTCGAGAGGCGCACAGAGGGCCTGGAAGGATAGAGCTTCAGATGGTCTGCTGGAGATCCAAGCTACCGTTGCACCTCTTAGGTCAGCAACCAAGAGAATCCCCTAGCTCCAAGCTCCAGGACCTGGACATGAGGATCAGAGGAGTCAGAACTCCCCTAACGAGTGGTGATGCGAATGCCAGATGGCGTGCCAAGATAAGCACACGTGTATCGATAAAACCCGATTCATAATCATGCATTGAAAACCGTGTCGTGAGCATAAACATGCAGAAACAAGTAGATATCAAGCAGGGAATACTCATGGTATGATAAGATAAGGAAGGTAACAAGATGAGAAGTAAAGTAGATAGGGCAATACCAGATATCTCCTAAACTAACATAAAACCGATAAAATTGAATAAAATCGATTACGAGCAAATCCGATTGTACAGGTTTAGGTCACGACTCCATGAGATTAGTACCTCGAAGGAATAATCCAAACAAGAAACCCTAATCTATATACCTTTACCTCATGTTACCGTAATCTGAACGCGTACAGCCCGAGTTTCAAAAAACACAATAAATTGTATATTAGCATCTTATTATAATTGGGCTGTCTAAGTTGTAAATTTCAGTATGCGTCCCATTCCACATACTTCTACTTACAACTTATAGAGCAAGTTATTTGGAAACTGATAAAGTTCGATGAATCATGTTTCGGATGGGCCCCGTACATGCCGGGACAATGGTCCAGGAGTATCCGGTGCTGAGCCGGAACGTACCGCTAGGTACCGGGACTTATTTACGCCCGAACAGGAATAGAGTATCGCAGATCTCATAGAAATAGGCCTAGGGCGTGTGCATACCCGGCAGGAATAAATAGGAGTAGGGGTGCCAGCACACCCCATGGAATCCCTGGTGGCCGCCAGGTGATCCCTCAAGTATATGGCCACGCGTGACTCGATAAGACCACCATAAACATGATTAATCAGGGCCCATCAGTTTTCCCCAAACCGGGTACAAGTTGTCTTATTAGATTTTGTTATGTAATTATCAATTTACGGGAATAGCAGGAGCAGGACTTCATCAGGAATTCAAGAGTACATGAGTACATGTATAACAGGAGTATAGGTCACTGTATAAAAATACAGGATAACAGGACAGGATTCCCGTAAATGTGATAATCATGGTCAAGTATTTATATGATAGATGGTAGGTGATAAGTCATGTCATAACAGGGAGCAAGTGCTAAGTAGTAGCATGTTAGGTGTCAGGACACATCAATTGTTGAGTGATACAGACAGGCATTAGGATGAGCATGTAGCTGACATGTGTCAAGAAATAGTATGTCAAGAGTAACATAACAAGTATGTATATGGCAAGTAATAGAGTAATAGTTGAGCACAATCAAGCAGAGCTGGGCAGGCTGGAGGCACAGATAGCGAACAGTGTTTAGTCACTAAAGCGCTTGGCGAGGTTACCGGGACGACTCGGCTAAAGTGCGAGTAGAAAATCCGGCAGCATCTCACCTAGACGAATCTAGTGATAAAGCGCTGAGCGCTAAGCATGCCTACCAGGCGGAGCTGAGAGACCTGGTGGTCTAAGCACACTCCTCTTTCGAGAAAGTAAGCGAGAGCCCTGAGGCTAAAGTACGCTCGGTGTCTAAGCGCACTCTCGGTAGCTATCACAAAACCAATAAGGGTACAGGCCTTAAACCATTGGGTAGCCAGCCTAAGAGTGGGTATAACCCAGAGTTAGTACAACAGTACCTACACGAGATGTTAACACTACACGTGTATGCATTCAAACGTAGTAATGTCTATACTGCTGTAGAATAGAGAAGCCCGGAGGCTGACAGGGCCCGGAGGCCAAGTATGAAACCCAAAGACAAACGACCACGAAGAGTCGGCCACGCATGGTATAAGCAGTAAGAATATCATATCACAGGCATGACATATATATGCAAGAGTAAACTACCCTAATACAAGCATTCGTCACAGAGCAATACATGTCCAGCCATTGGCACTCGGCCACACACAAATAAAGGACCCAGCCCAAAGCAAAATACATATAAATTTATAATAAATAACATGTCGACCCGACGAAGCGGGGAAAACCAAATGGAGGCGAGGACACTCGCCTAAATCTCCGGAATAGCCGAAAACTCTAAAATCTCCAGAACTCACGTACGCGCCAAAATATAATAATATATATATACATATTTAGAGAGAGAAAGTAAAGAGGAGAGAGAAAGAGTTAGAGAGATAAAGAGAGAGAAACCTAGAGAGAGAAAGGGAGATTTTTAGAGAAAATCTAGAGAGAGAAAGGGGGAGATCTAGAGAGAGAAAGAGATTAGAGAGAGGAGAGAGAGAATCTGGAGAGAGAGGGCGGTTGAGAGAGAGGACTAGAGTGAGAGAGAGAGAAATACAAAGAGAGAGAGATTGTAGAGAGAGGAGAGAGAGTAGAGAGAGTGAGAGAGTGAAAGAGAAAAGGAAGGCGGTTGCCCCCCTCTCACTGCTCACGGCCAGGCCAGGAGGCCTGGCCGTGGCCTCGCCTGGGCTGGCGCCGGCGGCCCTCCGTGGCCGCCGGCCAGGGGTGGCTGCGCCGCCACCCCAAAGAAAAGAGAGAGAGGGAAAAGGGGAGAGAGAGAGTGGAGAGAGAGAGAGAGAGCCTGGGGGCAGAGGGGCTGCTGCCCCCCCCCCCTCCCCTGGTCACGGCCTGGCTTTGCCAGGCCGTGGCCAGGCCAGCCCTGCCCGTGCGGCCAGGGGCGCCAGGGGGGGGCGCCAGCGGCAGAGGCGGCGCTGCCAGACAGGGGCGGCCACGCTGGCCGCCCAAGGAGAGGAGAGGGAAAAAGAAAAAGAAAGGAAAAGGAAAAGAAGAAGGAAAAGAAGAAGAAAAAGAAGAAGAAAGGGGAAAGAAAGGAACGGGCTCACCGGAGTCGCTGGGCGGCGGCGGAGCTTGGCCGAGGTGGTGGCGTTGATGGTGGTGGTGGCGGTTCTTGGTGAGGAAGAGAGAGAGGGAGGTCGGAGAATTGAAGGGTGGAGAAGAAAGAGGAGGAGGTAGAGAGAGAATTGAGGGAGAGATTAGGAGGTGAAGGGAGAGAGGGAGAGAATTTTGGGGAAGAAGGAGGAGGGGGCGGCGGTGGTTGGCTCCAGGGGAAGGAGAAGAAAGAAGGGAAGAAAGAGAAAAAGAAAGAAAATGAAAAGGAAAAAGAAAAGGAAAATAAAATAAAAGAAAAAGGGAAGATATTTTGGAGGTTTGTGTGGTGGAGGAATTTTTGGGGAAAAAGAAAAAAGGAAAATAGAGAAAAAGGGAGTGGATGGGAAAATGGAAAAAAAAAAGAAAAGAAAGAAAAGAAAAATATGTAGATGATATTTCGGATCTGGGAAAATCCCAAAAATACTGAAAATGCTGGAAAATTGGACTGATCCTCAAGGGTCTCAAAAAAATTCTTAAAAATAGTAAATATTATTTTAAGCTATATGGTGAAATCAGTTTTCAAAAATAAAATCACGTTTTCAAATTAAAAATCCTGAAGTCAACCGTTGATACCGGTGTATACCGGGTCGGCCGGATTTTGATAAATTCTGAAAAATCTTAGAAAATGTATTAAAGAAGAAATTATGATTCTAAGAAGAAATGTGAAAGTGAAATTCAGAAATTCAATTCCATTTGTAAACTAAAAATTCGGGAATCGGTCAGCGGCACTGGTCGACATCGGTTTTGAAGATTTTCAATTTAATTCAGGAAAATTTCAGAAAATCATAGTAAATCTAAAATATTAGAAAATAATGTTTGAAACTCAAATCGATTAAATCTAAATAACAGAAAGACCTAATCGTGTAATTCCCCAAGATCGGGTCCCCGGTTCAGACTAGGGCTGACTCCGAGTCCACGAATCCCGGATCCTAAAGCAAATGATCATATAAATAATTTATAATACAAAATAAATACAGAAGTAAATCGAAAAATACGATCGAAAAATCTGAATACGCAACTAAGTACGTATTCCGGGAGTGGGGTGTTACAGATACCATAGCTACCCCCAACTGCGAAAGTTTTTTGGTCAGCTTGGAGATGTATGTCCATTAATAGAAACAAAAGGGTGAACTAGGACTTAGTAGTTGCCGTGATTTTCTGCGAATTTTGAAGGAACGTAACAATAGAATATTTAATGAAGAGGCAAAACATCCAACCAACTTTTCATATTTGCTTATCGTCCCTCTTAATTGTAGAATCTTCTCACAGGTAGTTCTAGGAAGATAGCGAGGAGAGCCCTGGAGCAAGCACATATAGGGGAGGTCTCTGACATCCTCTTAGAGACAATGACTCAGATATCATGTGATCTGTACACATGCGGACCTCATAATTTTTGTCGCTTAGGTTTTCAACTTGACATTTTGCTACAGGTGTAGCCTGTATTTTGCCTATTTTTTCGGGTGCTCCGATGTTGTTAGTTAGCATATCTGTCCTCAACACTATTATTTTTGTTAAGTTGTGAAACCAAATTATTGTTTTGACAGAGAGTCGCCACGATGATCCCGGAGTGACGACAGAGCTTTCCGGTCATGGCGTTGGGTGAGTTCAGAGTTTTAGATTGATGGCAAAGACGAAGGATAGAGCATTCCAGAGTGGTAGAGTCTCTGAAGCGAAAGATCACTCTGAAGCATGTAGTCGGAGGAACACTCCGTAGTGGAGTCTCCGAAGCGCTCTGAAGCATCTAGTCGGAGGAGCACTCTGAATCTGCGAAGCAGAGATACTCCTCGGAGGTGCTTAGCGGAAGCGACCCAGTCCTGCTTGAAAGTGGTCTAGTCCAGAAGCTTCTTTGTCAACTAAACTTAGGGAACACGTCAAGGAAAGTTTAGGAATCTCACAATTTTTAACCCTAGTTTTCCTATAAAGGGGATTGCGCCGTCATTAGGTCATAGTGATAAATTATTAATAGATTATGCTATTGTGAGTGTCATTATATAGAATGACTATGAGGATTCTCTTCTTCTCCCCTATAATCTCTCTGGAAATAGTGGATTTGAATGCAGCTTTGTGGTTTTCCCGATTTGAATTTTTCATATAATTTCTGTTATCTTTGATTGATCTGTGATTTCTTCTCTTTTCTTCTTCCGTGTTGTTGTTGATCTCAACAACTGGCATCAGAGCAGGGTTCGTATAACGGATAAAGGAAATACTAGAGTTGAAATTCAACACGCGAATTTTAGGTTCTGAAAGATGCAGATTGAAGATTACATGTACCAGAAAGATCTCTATCTTCCTCTCAGTAGAAAGCCCAAAAGTCGAAGGAGATGTCCATGGCGAGTGGGATATTCTAGATCGAAAAGCCCTAAGGGCGATTCGATTATCCCTCACATTGACAGTTTTTATTCAATGTCCTCCAGGGAGAAGACGACTCTAGACTTGATGGTGGCCCTCATGAAGATGTACGAGAAACTCTCAGCCTTAACAAGATTTTCTTGATGAAGAAGTTGTTCAATCTGAAGATGACGAACAGTGGAAGCATTGCTGAGCATCTCAATAATTTAACACGCTATGAGCCAGTTGGAATCTGTTGAGATCAATTTCGATGACGAAATCAGGATGCTTGTTCGATTATCCAGTCTATCAGAGGCCTGCGATGTCTCGTGATGACGTTGAGCAATTCCTGTGGGACAAGAATCTTAAAGTTTGATGATGTGGTGGGTATTCTTCTCAGTAAAGAAGCACGTAGAAAGTCATTGGGGTCGGCTAAAACATCAGGCAGTGCCCTGAGTGTTGATCAGAGAAGAAGACCGATGATAGAGATAAGAAAAGAATGGCAAATTCAAATCCAAATCAAGGAGAGGTTTTCCAAGACAAGGGGTGCCGAATGTTGACGGTATGGTGAAAAGGGCATATTCATATTGTAAGCAGAAGAATGATGAGAAGGTAAAAGTAGAAAAAGTTCTGCGTATGTCACGAGAGTGATGGATCTGATGCTTTGATTCTCTTCTTAGCTGGTTCCAGTGAATCATGGGTGATTGATTCGGGCGCCTCCTTTCACGCCACTTCTTGACACAACATCTTTCAAGATCCAGTCTATCATGGCAGAAACAAGCACGTTGATGTGTGGTACTACTTCATTCACATTTTTTTGAAGGACGATAGTTATCACTAATAATATACACATGACTCAAAATCCCACAGAATTCTGACCAAGGTGATCACGACGGAGAAGCTGAAGACTTGCTCAACTTCCGTGGGTCTTTTAGGGTGATGATCCGGAGCTGAATCGCAACAAATGCCACTATGAGTTGAGAGTCGACATGAGAGACGGAGTGTCACTATTGTAGCATTAATCAGTTTTCCAACTGGGAATTGTTAAGTTGTGAAATCAGATTATTGCCTTGGCGGAGTGTCGCCACGATGATCCTGAAGCGACGACGGAGCTTTATCAGACATGACGTTGGGCGAGTTCAGAGTTTCAGCTTAATGGCAAGGACTGATTGATAGAGCTTCTGGAGTGGTGGAGCCTCCAGAACTGAAGATCACTCCAAGCACTTAATGGGAGGAGCACTCCGTAGCGGAGTTTCCAGAGCGAAGATCACTTCGAAGCACCTAGTCGGAGGAGCACTCTGAAGCTACAAAGTAGATTTACTCCTCGGAGGTGCTCAGTGGAAGCGGCCCAATACAACCTAGAAGCGATCTAGTCCAAAAGTTTTTTTCAGCGAAACTTAGGGAACACGTCAAGAGTAATTTAGTGATCTCACAACTTGTAACTCTAGTTTTTCTTATAAAAAGGGATGTGTCATCATTAGGGTCAACAGTGATAAAACATCAATAGATTATGCTATTTGTGAGTGTCATTGTACAGAGCGGTTGTGAGGATTCCCTTCTTCTCATATGTAATCTCTCTGCGAATAGTGGATTTGTGTGCAGCTTTCGTCGTTTTTCAGATTTGAGTTTTCCACGTAGTTTCTGGTGCCTTTATTGATCTGTGATTTCTTCTCTTTACTTCTTCTGCGTTGTTTTCGATCCCAATAAGTTTTGTATATTTTGTTCCTCCAGCACATGCGAGTGCAAATACTGTTAGGAGGATTTACTACATTGTTCTACATACTTAGCTATATGTCCTCATTAAAAAAAATTTAATGAAACACGGGGGCCTATATATAGGCTGACCATTTTCTCTCAAAAAAAAAAAAAAAAAAAAATCACATATCCATTAGTTAGAAAGACTAAAAGAAAAGTCTGTTTCTTTCATGTGCCAAAGATTTAATAATAATGTACAGTAATTCTGCAGGATTAAGCCTGTACCTTCTAGAAAAAAAATTCAGAAGGTAGGGCCTGTAATAATCATTCATTTCCTGCAGAGCTGCAGAAAAGTTTACAGACCACCACATGTGAGGAAGAGAATCTCACTCACTGAATTCAGAAGGATATACAGATAAGACATCTGCATGCTCAAATCAGCCAGTTCTAGCCCCTGGTTTTTCCATAATTTTTTAGAGATACAAAGATTTATGCATATGGATCTAGGGCCAAATACAGGGGTGGCTCAACCTCTAGGCGAATGAGGCGCTCACCTAGGGCCCCCAAATATAATGGGGCCTCCAAAATTATAATGTAAATTAATATTTAACTAAAATAAGAAATAGAAAATATAGAAAATATTTTTTTGTTTGTTCAAGTGGGCGTTCCGGAGTGGTTATCGGACATGACTAGAAATTGTGTAGGCTTTGCCTGCGCGAGTTTGAATCCTGTCATCCACGCTTTTTTTATTTTTTTTTTCCTCCCTTCATTTTTTATATAACAGGAAAAGCATGAGTTTCTTCCACTTTCCCAAGCTAATCTATCTCCACTCCCTATACTATTTAATTATAATTAAAGAGGAGTTTCTCTCCACTTCCTCAGATGTCTTTTCCACTTTACCTAACTATTTAATTATAATTAGAGAATTTTTCAAAATTAAAATCTCTCTCTGTGCAGCCTCGCTCTTCACCGCCCCCGTCGCCCAGACCTCAGACCGACGGCAGGTGTAACTACGCTATAGAAAAAGATACATTAGCAAACTTGAATACAAAAACTTAATTAAAAATTTTGCTTCTTAAAAAGCTAGAAGAATTATTTTTCAATAAATATTAATTAAATAAATATTAGTAATATTAATTACTTTTTAAAGTAATTTTAAAAGGGCCTATTTGAAATTTTCGCCTAAGGTCTCCCTAGAAATTGAGCCGCTCCTGACCAAATAGGTACAACTTGTAGCAAATTGTGGGCAGAGTGTCTTCCAGTTACAATGGTTGTCTTCCTCCATGTTTGATGACCTAAATTTCATACTATTATAAGGATAAAGACATGATTTAGCTCTATAGTATTTTTTACAATTATGGGATTTTTCAGGACAGATTGTGTTGAGTACCATGTACTTTTCTAACATTCTTTCATAAATGACTTATTAAAATTAATAGTTGAGGCCTGGAATTCTGGAGAAAGACATATAATTATTGAAATCTGAATAAAATATATTTTCAGTTTGAACATAGCTCTGTGAGGGGGGAGAGAGTTCATTCACAAACATTTGCTCCTGCCCCTGGTTTTCCATTAGCAGCCAAAAGATAATATAACTATATTTTTCCCCATCATCCGAGTAGCACATTTAGCTCCAGGAAATCTGGGTATTGCTTTCAGTTCTCTGCATATATAACACACACACACACACACCGCACATACACATACACATACACACTTGCAAAAGACCTTTCCTACCACTTACAACTCTCATCTGTGCTGATTCCTAAGCTTTTTCTGGTCAATCTCCCAATCCCATTTCTTACAGCTTCTTACAGTTTTAAGACGCAGGACAGAAACATGGGAGTTCGCGTTCCAGGCTTGCTCTTGCAATGCATAGGTTGCAACAATCTCTGCACCGAACAAGAGGGCGACCACCGTTGCTGCTGTGCCGAAAGGCCATTTTGCCATATATGTAGGCGAGGCCCAGACGCGTTTCGTTATTCCAGTATCATATTTGAAGCATTCTTCGTTCCAAAATTTGCTGTCCAGAGCCAAGGAAGAACTCGGGCTCGATCATTGCACGGGTGCTATCAGAGTTCCATGCACGGAAGATGCCTTCATATTGTTGACTTCCCAGCTAAAATAATCTTAATGAGGTGAACCGTATGGAGATTAGGCTGACATATATGATCATTGTACAAGATTGTTTTGTCTAGTTTTGATGTGCTCGTGACATTTTAAAACTGTAAAGATTGCAGAAAATTGCTGAATTCAATGCATTTCAGTCCAGATAGTTTTCGGCAAAAAATTTTTTAACCTTTAAAGTGACTTCGAAGTTCTGCCCTCTTGACGGTTACCAAAATTTCTCTGTTAAGATCTTTTTGGATTCTGGAGTACACTAAGACAACAGGTTGGCTATATTAATGATCATGATATTTAAGGTGAACTCATCTTTGTGGTCAATATATTGAATAATCAACATACTGAAAGTACATTCCTAGCTCATAGCACTGACTGAAAATGACTACCAGTGTTGGAATTGAAGAATATAAAAGCGAATCTTTGAGCTGAATTATGGCAAGATCCGTTGATCGAATCAATTGGATGATGGTTGGAGTGTGTTCTCCTTCCATTAGGGATGAATGTGGTATATTCACATGTTCAATTCCGACTTCGAATGAATAGATATTCTAGTCTAAAGATTGCCTAATTCAAACAAAAATGGGACTAAAGGTAGCTAAAACCATTTAGTCCCACATTGGCCATGGGATGGAAGTTTGTGGTGTATAAATAGAGAAAATTGAGAACAAAGGGCGTGCCCTTTGGGTACTTGGAGTTTTTCACGTGCGAAAAGGGGGAACTATGCTCGCACATGCGTGCATGCGCGCGTCGCCGCTGGCGGCGGCCAGCACCGGGACCGGCTCGGGCTCGGGTTCAGTTTCGGGTTCCCTACCTGGCCTGCTTCTTTTTTGAATCAGGTCTCAAGGGTATGGCTTGCTCCGCTACCCGATCCGCTCCGGATCCAAACCGCCCGCCCGCCAACGGATGTCTGAAAAACCGTCCAAGCGGTTGTGCAGTTGGGCGGTTGGACCGAACGGTTGCAACGGTTCGGTCCGAACCGCTGCAACTGCTGGACATTCCGCGGACAATATGCTAGCGCTCGCTCGCGGTTTTCCCTTTCTCAGACACACAAAACAAATAAACTCTCTCTCTCTCTCTCTCTCTCTCTCTATCTGAGTTCTGAAGCAAGTCTGCGTTCTGAACTGGCAGTGGAGTTCTAAAGCGACTTCCAACGAGAAGTGGGAAAATCCGTAACTCGGTTTTCGAAGCGACTTCTAAAGAAGATTCTGCAAAATTCATTATGAAAGAGGGATCAGAAAATTCAACAAATTCTTTATAGAATTGTTGTCTGAATCTGATACTTCTGAAGAAGAATATTCTTCAACTCCACCTTCCTTCGTCCTCAACAGTGGGTGCTACTCCAAGTAAAGGCAAATATTCATTCGAAATTTGTCCTTGTCCCGCTGCTTCAACGATCCTGTGAAGGTACTGGTTGACTACGGTTCGACCGTACGGTGATTTGGTAGTGCTATCCAAATACCGTGAAGGAGTGTTGTATCTTGGGAGACCAGCGTCCAGTAACCCGTTAGCACCGGTGCGGGGGACGTAATTGTCTTAAGGAGATTCGCTCTAAGCGTACCTCACTCCAAGTACTGTATAAGTGAATTAATTTCTTTATACAAGGGATATACTGATATTCAGTATATCAAGGCTGATTTAGATTCAGTTTAGTTGGTGTTTAACCAAGGAGGAAATTGAAAGGTGGTTCTTAAATTAAGGACGTTCTATTGAACGGAAAACCTTCCACCTGATATTTGCCGACCTGGCCAATTAGATTGTTGATATTTCAGTGATCTTGAATAGTTGTCAGATTGATTCCTGTCAAGCAGAATCCAACACCAAGGACTTTCTAAAGTTTCAGTAGAGCATATATTCCACCAAGGTAGTCCGCCCTGTTAGACTTATTTGAAATAGAGTCTAAATAATTTGGGTCTGCACAAATCTAATTGGATTTATACACCCATTTCTATGAACCTATATTGTTTGAGACCCAATAAAGAATTGATCAAGTCTAATGGTTTGGGTCTAGACTTGTTTCATTACACTTAGCCATTGGTAATATATTTTATAATGTGGATCTCATCTACACGAGTGGAACGCGTGATATTAATCAAGCGCCTAAATCTATGATGAGTGGAACTAAGATTGCCATGAGCCTATAAATATCATAGATTGAACTTCTTCTCTCTACTACTATGACCTAATCTCTCTCTTGAGGCCTCTCATTTCCTCTAAGGATCAAAAAGAGAACTTGGGCTGAAAAAAGAAGCCCTTCCCTCAAATCTGTTGGCCTCGAGATCGTGCAACCTTCTGTAAAATCACCTAGAGGGGGGTTGAATAGGTGATGGCTAATCTTAAGGTCACTAAATGCGGAATTAAAAATTTATTATTACAAATTAAAACTTATTACACTAAACACCACGTATAACACAAGTGTAGCCGAATTCCCCGTGAAGGGCTCTAGACTAACTCCTCAAGATTCCTCTAAATAAGAGTTGAGGTGCCGCATTGGCTCTCTTGGTTAAATACAAGTGTTAGCAAACAATCCCCAAGCATATAACAATTAAGCACACAATATATCAAGCATATAAAGATAAAGGCAATATTAGCATGCAAGATATAAAGATAAGAGTAAGAGATAGAGAGTGAGCAATCGCAAATACGGGAGATTTGTTTCGAGGTTCGAGCACCCTTGCTCTACGTCCCCGCCTTCACACTTGAAGGATTTCCACTATAAACCGATCCCACCGGATCACTCGGTGCCCCAAAATCTACAAGGCGAGTTCACACTTGAACTCCTTGGACTCTCTAGTCCCGTACACACCGCAAGCCCACCAGCTCGCCGAGGCCGCACCTCAAACACCGAGTTCTCACTAGAACCCGAACACCGCGAACAGAACCGTCCGCCTCCTCAAGCACAAGAAAAGAACTTTGGTGATCACAACACTTTGATCACCTAAAATCCTCTCATAACAAATCCTTATAGGTAGATATAGTTATGGATGGCTCAAGTGTTGTGTGAGAAAACAAGGATTGAAATGGTGGAGGAACTCAAGAAATATACTTTCAAAACACTCTTGATAAAACTCCCCTTTGATTGGAATATTTGCTCTCAATTTAATGGAGAAAACCTCTTAATAGAGTAGGAAAACTGGTTTAAAAACTCTCCAAAAATCTTGTAGAAAACAGCCCCAAAAAGCTCTAATTTATAGAGCTAGAAAAAACTAGCCGTTGGAGCAGGATGGCCTGTCGGTTGACCGCCACGGTCAGATTTCTGACCGTTGGGGCAGCGATCGACCGCCGGTCGACCGAGACCCTGGAACAGAGAGCAGATCTCTCTGTCGGTCGATCGGCCCGTCGACCGAGGCTTTCCAGAGAGCAGAACTCTCTGGCGGTCGACCGGCCCTCCAGCACTGTCTGGCGTGCACGTCTGTGCACGTCGGTCGATCGGCCCGGTCGACCGACTTCAACCTCGGTCGACCGGTTCCAGTCGACCGGCAGAAGCCAGGACAGGAATTCTGGGATTAAAAACTTGGTTATTTTTGACTCAATAAATCCCATAAAATCATAAAAATCTACAAAATAGTTTTAACATTATACTTTGATAATCAAACATGCTTGAACAAAATCAAGACATGTTACAAACAATTTGAACTATTTTTGTAACTTAGAAATTTTGGCTCAAAACAAAAACTGTATTTTTCTAAATTGGGTTTTTTTCAAACTTATTTTTTCAAAACTTCTCCAATACAAAAACAAGATATTTTAAACTCTTTTGAAGCATAGAGTGTATGGATATGATCCATTATACATACATGGTGAATATCTTTGTTTTTGACATTTAAGCACTAAATATGGTTTTGGTTAAAACATATAAACTTTGAATTCCAAAACCAAACGTATTTTTCTAAAAGAAAAAACTCTTTTGTATTTTTCTAAAATAAAAATTCTTTTATGAAAACTTATCTAAATCAAGAGTGTGTGTATATGGTATACTTGAGCAATCCACCAACTATTCTATCCTTTACATTTTTCTAAAACAAAATCTTATAAAAACAAACCTAGACACAAATCTTGATCTTGAAGGTCTTCACTTGAAGTCTTCACATCTTCTTGACTTGGTCCAAACACGATCCATAGAGCTAGACTCTTCTTGAGTACTTGATGTGGTCTTGATGCACAAGCTCTTGAATCAAAACCGTGCTAGCTCCAAAACTTGACTTTAAATCCTTTGTTGAAGCTACACACCTACTAAGATCTTGATCACAATTTGAAATTAAATAAAGACAAGACATTAGTACTATAACTATATGAGTTGATCATCATCAAAACTAGAGTGATAGGCCTTTGGGCCAACAATCTCCCCCTTTTTGATGATGACAAAACTCATGATGTTATATATGCATGGATTAAAGTAAAACTTCAAGGAAGCTCCCCCTTAACTCATGCATCACAATAAACAATATATATGACAATGAAGCACATGAATGCAAACAAAACATGTATGCAAATATAAGGAGATAAACATGCCAATCAAAAAAAAAAATCTCATAAATTCTTTTTCTCCTATTTGTAAAACAAAACATATATGCATAAACATAATCCTGAAACATGCATATATACCAATACTTCTCCCCTTTTTGTCAATCATCAACAAAGGAGTTAAAGTAAAAAACAAATCAATAAATTCTTCTCCCCCTTTTTGTTCGAAACAAGAATTAACTAAGGGTCACACAACCAATCAATAAATAGATATATACGATATACATTCATGAAGAGGAAGACGCTAAGTTAACTTCCCTACATATATGCATTACATGAAGAAAGGATGACAAGCCCTAATTCACATAACACAAAATATGCAATACATAAGAAGAGATGTGAAGCTCCCCCTACACATGTGTATCGCATAAAGAAGAGTTGTCAAGCTCCTCAATATAAGATACACTCAACATGAATATATATGTAGAAGATTTGTAAGCTCTCCTTGCATATAGCAATACAAATCAAAACATTTTTAATTTTCAAATTTCATATTAAAACAAAATTTTAAATTTTTCTCAATAAAACAAATTTTGAGATATCTTGTAATCAAATTTTAAGATATAATATAAACAAAATTTTTAAAGGTACCACTTGTAAATCAATCAAATTTTTAAGATACCATTGTAAATAGACATTACAAATTTTGAATTTTTTTAATCAAATAGAATCATATTGATACCAATTGAAAATTATTGTAAATTATTTTGATACCAATTGCAATCAATAGATATCAATTGAAGATTGTTGCATATTTTTGATATCAATAAAAATATCGATTTTAAAATAATGCATAAGCTTATTAAAATATCAATTGAAAAATCAATTGAAAATAAGGTTTGAATCAAGCTTAGCATAAACAAATTGTGTGCTTTAAATATGTAGACCATTTTTTTTAATCAGCACAAACAAAACATATTATGTATGAGAATGAAATACCAATAGGAATTGATATTATGGAAATTATGAAGCATACATATATAGAAAACAAACATGAGTATATACAAAATGAAATACCAATTGAGATCAGTATATATCTCATAACCTTCCACCCATTATATGCTCAAGATAAAGGATTTTTCAATTAGCTTCAAGGCATACTCGTCCATCCTCCACCATGATGGTGTTGGAAGGGGTTTTTCACAAATAGGTTTGAAAATATTTTTATAGTGAAAACAATACCAAATGAAGAATAATAACTAGTTAAAAATAATTTCTGAAAACTAGTTAAAGATCCTTTAAAAACATGAAACCCAATTATATGTATCATGAACCATACTAATACACAAAATTCGACACTCAAGGTCCATAAAGCTCAAAGTGATCATGAAATATAGTCATGAATAAACAAAATAAAGTGTGAATGTACAAAAATCATGTAATTAGCATTTTTCATGAAGATAATCAATGAAGCTCAAAACAAACATGAATAACATTTTATCAAACAAAAACATAAAATTTATTTTAAAAGCTAAACTTCTAGGTATATGTATGATTTATCCAATCCTAACAATATGCATACATATCCCAAACATGAAAAGAGTCCATAATATAAATTGCATGAAGGCAAATGACTCATGGGGTATACATGTATATTTATTAGATTTGAATACAAAATACATATACATGAAGTAAAACATGAAATAGGAAAACAGTGTAAATGAGATAATCATCAAAACTAGACTATACATGTGCATATAGTGAGTACAAATGAACAATGAAGTGTAAACATATGAATCAATTTGTTGCTCACTACTTGTACAAGTATACATCCAAGTTTTGATAAAAATTACATTTAAACTAGTATTTACCATATGAAGCACAAAACATGAACATGCTAAGAAATCATCAATGAAAAGCATGTAAACTAAAGTAGGAGTTTAGAGATAGTTACCAAACAAAAGAACTATACTCTAAAGCTCTAAAACATGGTGGTTGTCCCACCAAACTTCCTTGATAGCGGTGCATCAAAAATATGTTCATCAATCCATGTGCATCCACCGCCAAGGCACCATTTCCTCTCACGTTTTGTAAGAGCCCGCACCTACATCAAAACACAAGGTGGGAATTTTGGTACCCATTTCTTTTGGGTCCTTGGGGGTTAGCTTTGTAAGGAACCTAACATTTTTATTAGCAAACTTACATGATGTATCTTATCAAAACAAAACTTTGCTAAATGGCCTTGCGGCCACAATGTGTACATTTGTACACCTTAGGATGCATATGTGTATGAGTGTTATCATGGTGTGCAAAAAGTGAATATGCATGTGGGTGATGTGCATGAACATGTGGAGTTTATTTCTTTGAAAATAAGGACTCCAATCTCTTATGGTTAAATGCACATGTGCTCAAAGTTGAGCTCAAACAATTTATTTTTTTTTCAAAAATTTAACTTCATTTTTATCAATGGTTATGGCATGAAGAGCATGGTCAATAGTCTTTTTCTTTTTAGAAACATTTGCTTTTTCTTTTTCAACCATTTTTCTTTTTAAAGAGGTGTTTTCATGCAAAGCAACTTCTTTTTGTTCTTCCACCAAAATAATTTTTTTTCAAATTAGTGTTTCCTTCACAAAGCTCATTTAATTTAGACATCAAGGAAACATTTTTCATTTTTCAAACTTCATTTTCTTTTTCAATGCATGCAACTTTATTTTTAAAAGAATCATTTTCTTTTTACATGCAATCAAAATTTTTTTCAATTTTTGTTATCCTTTTTAATCATGTCATATTTTTCTAGGAGTGTTGACAAAAAGAAGCAAGTTCATTATATGACATATCACATCCTCATCTACCTCGAATTCGGTAGTTACCTCAAGGGGATTATCCCCTTGGACCATGTTCACACGTTGGAAGCGTTACTTCCAACATCCGAGTCGCTCCCCCGCATATATTGTTCTTTTTTTTCGCCAAGGGAGAGATTGTGTTTCAAACTATAAAAGCCGAATCAATGTTAGAAACCCTAGATAAATATTCATCATTTAGGATTGACTTTAAAGCATGAATGGCCTTGCATTAGCCTCAATATTATTGCCATTTAAACAATATGAATCTCTAGTAGTGACAAAATAAACATGAATTCCAAAGCCTTTGAGGTACAAACATCTTAACCTTCCAAGTTTGGATGTTAAGAATGTCAAAGGTGGGAGGTGACATGAAATCCATGGTGTGTGTACAAATATTGTGATTAGCCTAAAAATGAGGGTCTTTAACTCTAGGTTGTAAGACCCAAATCAAGAGCACTTGGCTCTGATACCAATTGTAAAATCACCTAGAGGGGGGTGAATAGGTGATGGCTAATCTTAAGGTCACTAAGTGTGGAATTAAAAACTTATTATTACAAATTAAAACTTATTACACTAAACACCACGTATAACATAAGAGTGTAGCCGAATTTCCCGTGAAGGGCTCTGGACTAACTCCTCAAGATTCCTCTAAATAAGAGTTGAGGTGCCGCGTTGGCTCTCTTGGTTAAATACAAGTGTTAACAAACAATCCCCAAGTATATAACAATTAAGCACACATATATCAAGCATATAAAGATAAAGGCAATATTAGCATGCAAGATATAAAGACAAGAGTAAGAGATAGAGAGTGAGCAATCGCAAACATGGGAGATTTGTTTCGAGGTTCGAACACCCTTGCTCTACGTCCCCGCCTTCACACTTGAAGGATTTCCACTATAAAAACCGATCCCACCGGATCACTCGGTGCCGCAACACCTACAAGGCGAGTTCACACTTGAACTCCTTGGGCTCTCTAGTCCCGTACACACCACAAGCCCACAAGCTCGCCGAGGCCGCACCTCAAACACCGAGTTCTCACTAGAACCCGAAACACCGCGAACACAACCGTCCGCCTCCTCAAAGCACAAGAAAAGAACTTTGGTGATCACAACACTTTGATCACCTAAATCCTCTCACAACAAATCCCTATAGGTAGATATAGCTATGGATGGCTCAAGTGTTGTGTGAGAAAACAAGGATTGAAATGGTGGAGGAAAACTCAAGAAAAATCACTTTCAAAACACTCTTGATAAAACTCCCCTTTTGATTGGAAATATTTGCTCTCGATTTAGTGGAGAAAACCTCTTAATAGAGTAGGAAAACTAGCTAAAAACTCTCCAAAAATCTTGTAGAAAACAGTCCCCAAAAGCCCCAATTTATAGAGCTAGAAAAAACTAGCCGTTGGAGCCAGGATGGCCTGTCGGTCGACCGCCACGGTCAGATTTCTGACCGTTGGGGCAGCGGTCGACCGTCCGGTCGACCGAGACCCTGGAACAGAGAGCAGATCTCTCTGCCGATCGACCGGCCCGGTCGACCGGGGCTTTCCAGAGAGAAGAACTCTCTGGCGGCCGACCGGCCCGGTCGACCGGCCCTCCAGCACTATCTGGCGTGCACGTCTGTGCACGTCGGTCGACCGGGCCGGTCGACCGACTTCAAGCTCGGTCGATCGGTCCGGTCGACCGGCAGAAGCCAAGACAGGAATTCTGGGATTAAAAACTTGTTATTTTTTACTCAATAAAATCCCATAAAATCATAACAAATCTAAAAAAATAGTTTTAACATTATACTTTGATAATCAAATATGCTTGAACAAAATCAAGACATGTTACAAACAATTTGAACTATTTTTGTAACTTAGAAAATTTGGCTCAAAACAAAAACTGTATTTTTCCAAATTGGTTTTTTCAAACTTATTTTTCCAAAACTTCTCCAAATACAAAAACAAGATATTTTAAACTCTTTTGAAGCATAGAGTGTATGGATATGATCCATTACACATACATGGTGAAATATCTATGTTTTTGACATTTAAGCACTAAATATGGTTTTGGTTAAAACATATAAACTTTGAATTCCAAAAACCAAACCGGTATTTTTCTAAAAGAAAAACTCTTTTGTATTTTTCAAAATAAAAATTCTTTTATGAAAACTTATCTAAATCAAGAGTGTGTGTGTATATGATATACTTGAGCAATCCACCTACTATTCTATCCTTTACATTTTATCTAAAACAAAATCTTATAAAAATAAACCTAGACACAAGTCTTGATCTTGAAGGTCTTCACTTGAAGTCTTCACATCTTCTTGACTTGGTCCAAACACGATCCATAGAGGTAGACACCTCTTGAGTACTTGATGTGGTCTTGATGCACAAGCTCTTGAATCAAACCGTGCTAACTTCAAAACTTGACTTTAATTCTTTGTTGAAGCTACACACCTACTAAGATCTTGATCACAAATCTGAAACTAAATAAACACAAGATCATTAGTACTATAACTAAATAAGTTGATCATCATCAAAGCTAGAGTGATAGGCCTTTGGGCCAACACCTTCGACATCCCATTTATGATAGAATCAGGTATGCCTAAACCCTCCTTCCCTT